>CAUYLG010043384.1:0-77100 GCA_963573385.1 Cacajao melanocephalus
ATGTGCAATCACACACCCATAGACACACACACAGACACACACACACAGCCTGCCTACGGGTCCATGTGCAAACACACACACATAGACACACACACAGACACACACACACAGCCTGCCTACGGGTCCATGTGCAAACACACACACATAGACACACACACAGACACACACACACAGCCTGCCTATGGGTGGATGTGTGAACACACACACACACATATACACACACACAGAGACACACAGACACACACACACAGACACACACACAGCCTGCCTACGGGTGCATGTGTGAACACACACAGACACACACACACGGCCTGCCTACAGGAGCATGTGCAAACACACACACAGACACACACACAGAGACACACAGACACACACACACAGACACACACAGAGACACACAGACATACACACACAGACATACACACACAGACAGGCACACAGAGACACACACACAGCTTGCCTATGGGTACATGTGCAAACATACACACACACATAGACACACACACACAGACACACACACACACAGCCTGCCTACGGGTGCATGTGCGAACACACACACACACACACACAGAGACACACACACAGACACACACACAGAGACACACACAGACACACACACCCACAGCCTGCCTACGAGTGGATGTGTGAACACACACACACACACATATACACACACACAGAGCCACACAGACACACACACAGCCTGCCTATGGGTCCATGTGTGAACACACACACACACATAGACACACACAGAGACACAGCCTGCCTATGGGTGGATGTGTGAACACACACACACATATACACACACACAGAGACGCACAGACACACACACACAGACACACACACAGCCTGCCTACGGGTGCATGTGCGAACACAGACACACACACAGACACACACACACAGCCTGCCTACAGGAGCATGTGTGAACACACACACACACACAGACACACACACACAGACACACACAGACACACACACACAGACACACAGACATACACACACAGACACGCACACAGAGACACACACACACAGAGCTTGCCTACGGGTACATGGGCAAACATAAACACACACATAGACACACACACAGACACACACACACAGCCTGCCTACAGGTGCATGTGCGAACACACACCACACACACACACACACACACACACACACACAGCCTGCCTATGCTGCTGAGGAGTGCGATAAGGACCAAGACCAAGAGAAAGAGTAGCCAAGGGAGGCGATCCCTGGGCAAGGGGCAGGAAGGGACAGGCTTTGTTGGGACAGTCCTGCTGGCGAAGGGCATTTTGGCTGAGAAACCCCTAAAGTTAGATTTGGGGTGGGGGGCACAAGCTTATCTCAGAGCCTCAACTCCCGTGCTCTGGGGTCTGCTTTATTGATGCAGGGACACAGCCTGGGTGCTGAGAGGAAAGCTGGCACCCAAGGGCCCCGGCCCTCCCTCTTCTTCCCCAGGTGGCTGCCCGGACCCAGAGGCACTCCTGCCACCGGCCCGTCCGAGGGGGACGCCTCCAGCCCCGAGGAAGCCTGTGCCTGCCCGAGGCGGCCTGTGGGCCTCCAGCCACCTGCCCACAGCCTCAGGATCCCCCGCAGCAGAGGCAGCAGTGGGAGGGCGTCCTCTCCGGGGATGAGGGAGCCGGGCTGGCAGGGCTCTGTGGGGCGCGGGGAGACTTTGCTCTTGCGATGGAAGAGAAGAGGAGCGGCTCTGGGTGTCTAGCGGGCTGAGGCTCAGTGCTGAGGGCCGGGCGCTTTGCTGCTTTTGAAGACCGAGAGCCTCGGGAAAGCCGGCGGCTGCCTTGTCCTCCCTCAGCAGAGCCCTTCACCCTGACTGGAGCCCGGTGGGGCTCAGAGTTAATGGGGCCACAGGGGATCTGCCGGCTCAGGAAAGAAGAAGGTGAGCCTCAGGGCCAGCTCCAGTCCCCCATTCACCGGAGAGGTGGTCTTGGGCGGGTTACCCCACGGCTCTGCTCCTGAGCCTCCTCCCTGGGAAATGGGGCCAGCACCTCCCACCTCATGGGCAGGCTGTGGGAACCAAACCCCACAATACAGCAAGGCCTCCTGGAGTCATTTGCCACCAGGAAATGCAAATGAAAGCCATAGTGAGAACCACCACATGCCCACGGCTGCAGTGACAAACAATCAGTGCTGGCCGGGGTGGCAGCCCCGCTCCTCTCTGGTGGAAAGGAAAACAGCGCAGCCCCTTTGGAAAACAGTTTGACTGTTTCTCAGAAAGGTCCACGTCACCTACTTATATCAGATGAGAGAAGAGTGTGTGCTGCGTGATTCCATTCAGATAAGTTTCTAGAAAAGGCACACTCATCACAGTGACAGAGGCATATCTGAGTCTGCCTGGAGAGGGAGGGTGGGCAGGGGCAGGAGGGACGGCGACAGAGGGCACATGGCTTTAGGGGGCAGTTTCACGTGTGTAGACATGTCAAACTCATCAGATTGTACTGCTTTGTTAAATGCCAGCTACACCTGGGCAACGCGGTAGAAAATATCTTTTTGGAGGCAATAAGGAGCAGATTTGACGCTGCAAAAAAATTCAAGACAAGTGAGGCGCCTGGCACAGGACTGTGCAGTCAATGCCGACTGCTGGGCATGTGAGCCCAGACTAGTTTCTCGAAGCTTCCATTCATTCTTTCCTCCCTGAACCTGGAAACAGAGCAAGGGGAGGGACGGGAGCTCTGAGCCCTGCCTGCAGGAGCGCCCAGAACTGGGTCACGGTGCTGGGGATGCACGGCAGGGGGCCTCGCAGAGCCCAGAAGGTTGAGAGGAAGCAGCTGGAGAGCGGCAGGGAAGAGGGTGAAGGAAGATTTCACAGGGGAAATGGCATCTGGGGTTCTGAGGGACTCCGCCTCCGGGCCACTGCTCAGGGATGCCTGGGCTGCTGAGTGGGGCCTAAGGGACCCTTGCCTCCACGTGGTAGGGTATGGGACACGGGACATGGGAGAGAGTGTTCCCAGAGCCCCGGGAGGCCTTTGTGGGCTGCTTCTGGGAAGCAGCTTCCCTTGGAGAATGAGTGCGGAACACAGACAGGTGTAGACGGCACAGCATCAGGTGCTGGCTCCAGGCTGTCATGAAGCTGCTTCGTGTCTGTCTCTGCCGCATCCTAGCAAGGTGACTTTTGGCACAGTACTTTGCCTTTCTGGCCACTCTGAGTGATCGGTTGTTGCTTTTATTTTGTTCTGAACTCTCTGTAACATCTAGCATGTATATGAGCCTGACTAATGGTTCACTTCATTCATTCATTCAAACACGCATTGATCAAATCTGACCAGCTCACACCCTCCTAGTTTAGCCATTAAACCCTAGGACCTGAAGCCAGGTGGATGTAGTTCCCCACAGTTGGGCCCTGCTGGGGACTCATCTCCCTGTGCTCTTGCCACACACCTCCCTGTAGTTTCCAGAATGTTCCCGGCTCCTTGGTGCTTCTGAATGTCTGCAAGTGTCCCCACCCTCCTGCCTGGTCTGACTGCCACCAAGTCAGCTTTGTCTAGTTACTTTTTCCCACCTCACTTCCCCAAAGAGTGAGTGTGGCCCCTCTTGGCTCTCCCAGCCCCTTACCCTTGGGCCTCTAGTTTGGCAGCTGTCACATGAGCTACAGTCACAACTCGTCGGCCACCCATTGCAGACGGGGCTCCTGGAAGGTTGATGCTACGCCCCCCCCTGCCCCACAGCCTTTAGCCTGGTGCCCGGCACAGAATGGGAGCTGAGGAAATGTTTGCAGAAACAGTTAAAACTGCTTCATAGTATGTGTTATGAGTTGAACTGTTTTCCCCAGAAAGATACGTTGAAGTCTTGTGACCTGAATTGTGTTTCTCCAAAATTCATATGTGTAATCCCTGTACCTGAGCATGTGACTGTATTTGGAGAAAGTGCCTTAAAGAAGTACTGGAATTAAGTTAAAATGAGGCCACGTGGGTGGGTTGTAATCCCATCTGCCTGGAGTCCTTATGAGAAGGGATGATACGGACGTAGCCGCGCACGGAGGAAAGGCCAGTGAAGACACAGGGAGGAGACGTTCCTCTGTAAGCCAAGGAGAGGAGCGTCGGAAGAAACCAGCCCTGCGGACCCCTTGGTCGTGGACTCCCAGCCTCCAGAACTGGGAGAAATGCATTTTTATTGTTTAAGGCCCTGGGTCTGCAGTACTTTGTTATGGCAGTTCCAGCAACCTAATACAAAGTCCTACCCCCCGGTGGCTCCAAAGGACCCTTACTTATCTGGAACTAGGGTCATTGCTGACGTGATACGTTCAGATGACGCCATACTGGAGTCGGGTGTGCCCTGATCAATATGAATGTGTCCTTATAAAAAGGGGAAGTATTGACACAGACATGCACTCAGGGAGAACGTCATGTGGACACGAAGGCAGAGATTGAGGTGAAGCTTCTAGAAGCCCAGGAATGCCAAAGGTGGTCAGAAAACCGCCGGAGCTGGGGAGGTCTGGAACGGAGTCTCCGCCACAGCCCCAGCTGGAACCAGCCCTGCTCGCACCTTGATTCGAGACTTTTGGCCTGCAGAACTGCAAGACAGTGAATTTGTATTGTTTCAAGCCACCTAGTTTGTGGTACTTTGTTAGGGCAGCTCTGGCAGACTAATAGAATATGGGAGATTAACGTATTGCCCCACTACAAGTTCATTCAAACAAGGGATTCTGCCGGCCGCTGCGCAAAGCTACCATGAAAACGCCTCATTATGAGAAATGAGCTTTCATACCCTCCTGCCCGTCACTCCCTGCTCCTGTCAACCTCTGCCCCCTCCACTCATACAGACAACTGGTTTACATGTCTGTGTCACCCCCCAAGCCAGCCACCCCCAGAACCATGCTCTGCCCATTGCTGGCTCAGTAAATACTCTCCCTTGCAACTAAGTTACCAATCCAGAATTGTACCCTGCTCCCTGAAATCACATCTCCAGGAAATCCAGACCCAGGCTGCATTGAGCCTTCCCACGCGCGTACAAGAGCACATTTCGACCAAATTCCAGCGGTGCAGGGAGGCCCTGGATGCCAAATGTTTGCACCTTTCTGATGCTTCCCGACATGGCCAGCCATGGCTGACCTTGGCTGCTCCCTGTCCAGCTGCATACCTGTCCACATCCCAGCTCCAAATAAAGAGAGGAACTAAACCCAGCACTGCCCCGTGGGAAGCTGTGGAGAAGGAAGGGGAGTGGGTGGAGATGTACTTCCCTGCTCCCTGGACATGTGGTTAGGAAACGTCATTCCTGGCCAGGAGCAGAAGCTGGACTAGAGTGAGCCGACGTCTCGGCCCAGACTCCTTGACCTTCAGGGAGTGCCTGAGAAGCTGCACAGCCAACAAGCTGCGGAGCCAGGAACACTTGTGGCACCAGGATTGGCCTTCTTTAGTCCCCTGCCCAGGGCGTGGGTCCCCTGTGCAGTCTCCCTGCTGAGGGACACCGCTGCATTTGAACACCTCAGCTGACATGGGACAGCTGGCATCTTTCCTGCCTGGACCTGAGAATGGCTGGCAGAGGCTGAGGCTTGGGGCAACTCATCCCCTTCCAAACTTGCCCATATCCACACAGGGGGCCACAGTTCCTGTCTGGGAGCCCCCCGCTCCTGCAGGTCCTCCTCAGCAGCCTTCCCCACGGCTCTATGTAAAATTTCACCCCCACCGATTTTTTCCTGCCATATTTCTCTTCTTGTCGCTTTCCGCCCTGAAGTCCTGTTTGTGTATTTAATTGATTGCTTTTGGTCACCGTGTGTCTCCCCGCTTAGAGAGGCTGCCCTGGGAGGGAGGGTTTATCTGAGGGCTCAGCGTTGCTACGGCGGGCACAGAGTCAGCAGCTGTAGCCTGACAGAAGAGAGGCCGGAGGGTTCAGTGGGAGGTATTCCTGCAACGCGGCCACACCCATGCAGGGCTCGGGGGAGGGGGCTGGCTGGAGGGGGCTGGCTGGGGTCCTGCAGGGAGGCGATGGGTCCCTGTAGCTGCTCCAGGTCTGCTGTGAAAGAGGTTGCATTTCAGATCCGTGAGCTCCCCTCATTCCACACACTGGCTTCCTCCACTTCTTTTTCCTCCCCTGGGAATAATTGGAAAAATGATTCCTAAGTTGTCAGGAGAAAATAAAGAAACCATAGCGACCGATTGGCAGCCTCTCCTAAATCAGCCAAATGAGAAATAGATTTGGAACCACCCCTGGAGAGGGCGGCTGACATCTCCAGAAGGTGATAACCGTAGATGCAGGAGGGGCAGGTCTGGGGTGAAGCTGCCGAAAGCCCGCCTCAGCCGCCCGCTGCGCCTCCAGTCCCTTCCCCGGCTCAGGGCTGGCCAGAAAGACAGAGATGGTTCCTATGGTGCTCCACAGATGGCAGGCGTTCCACACCCATCTCCTCAATTCTCTGGAAATGGCCCTGGGAAGTAGGCAATGTTACTGACTCCGTGTCACAGACCAGGAGACGCAGACCTGCCTGTGGCCACAGAGCTAGTTCATGGGAGGAGGATGGAGCCAGTACTCACGCTGGCATTGGCCTGGTCCCCACACGTCCCCACACCGTGCGTTTTCTGTTGTGTCCCCATTTTAACATTCTCCAGCCAGTCACAGGCCAAGACCGACAATGCTTCACTTGATGAAGACCATTTCGTGTCACTCCAGTAGCCCCTGTGACTTCGGCTGGGCCATTCCGTTAAGTAACCTTGAATTTACCTCCCAGTGACATTGTGACTTTGGGTCATCATCAGGCTTCTTTCAGGGCAGACCCACGGGACTGTGGAGAAAAAGGCCTGAAGGAAGGACGAGATTCGAGCCGGAGCCCCGGGTGCTGTCAAAGTCAAATCAAAAGCAGAGACAGATCTCTGAGTTTAAAATGCTTTGTTTGGGAAGCAAGAATTTCAGTTTGGGGCATACATGCAGACTGGGCGGTCTTCAGTATGTCCAAAGAGCCAAGAGAAGGTTGGAGGTTTCATAAACATGAGAAATGTTATGCATTGTTAGGAAAGCAAGTTCATTAGCACTAGCAACGTTCTGGGATCTGCCAAGCTCTGATTGGTGAGTGGGTGAGACTAGTCTTAGATTTCAGCAGGCTGTTTCAGTAGCTATTAGATCAAACTGGTTTCAAGTTGCAACACTTGTTCCAGCAGCCAGGCTTGTAGACAGTCATATTCTTGGAGCAACGTTACCTGCCCCAAGTGCTTTTTCCCTGGCCTCTTAACTCTGCTTGGCTATGACAACAGTGACCCACTTTGAATGATCAACTTGCACAGTGGCTACAGGAGGGGCCAGATTCGAGCCAGGCGCATGCCTTCTGGCCGGCTTTCTCTCCCTTGCTCCTAGCAGGGCAATGCAGGGTGAATGACAGAAGTGGACTCAGCTACAGGCAACATCAAGTGATCTAGGTTCAAAAAAGCACTTTCTCCACTGTCTTATCAACATAAAGAAATGGTGCTGGGCAGGCGCAGTGGCTCACTCCTGTAATCCCAGCATTTTGGGAGTTTGAGGTGGGCGGATCACTTCAGGTCAGGAGTTCGAGACCAGCCTGACCAACATGGTAAAACCCCCATATCTACTAAAAATCCAAAAATTATCCGGGAGTGATGGCAGGTGCCTGTAATCCCAGCTACTTAAGAGGCTGAGGCAGGAGAGCCGCTTGAGCCTGGGAGGCAGAGGCCGCAGTGAGCAGAGATTGCGCCATTGTGCTCCAGCCTGGGCGACAGAACGAGATCCTTTCTCAAAAAAGAAAAAAAAGAAAGAAAGAAGAAGGAAGGAAGGAAAGAAAGAAAGCTTTGAAACTTTGTCAAGTTCAGCTTTGAGCTGCCTGATGCAGAAGCTCTTGGGTCAGGGACTCCAGGGCAGGGAGCTGGAGGGGCGAGCTGGCTGCAGTCTCTGGTCAATGTAGGTTCTAGAGAGGAAAGGAAGAAAGGAAGGAGTCTCCTCGTTTTACCTCTCTGGTCTCTGAAACAGTTTCCACCATTCTGAGCCCTCAGCTGCCTCATCACAGAACAGACCCCCACCCTGCTGTCCTTACAAAAGGCCAGCTCTGGACCCAGCATCTCAGATGTTGCCACAAGGGGCAAAAGCAGGGGTGGGTGACTCTCTAGCCAGCTCTCGAAAGTAATAGGTGCTCCTAGCTGCAAGCAACTCCAAGGCTACACACAGCTATTTAGACCAAAGAAGTGTGCTCATTTATTTGCTTTAGGATGCAATTTCATGAGTGACATTTAGCAATTGTTGAGCCCCTGTGGTTTACAAAGTGCTTCCACACCCGGTATCACCGGAGCCCCTGTGAGGGAGCACAGCCCCTGTGACCTCCACCGTAAGGACTGAAGGTGGGACTCGGCCAGGAGCCCAGGACTGTCCACCTCCTGTTCTAGGGGGTTCTTTACACCCACAGATGTTTTGAAACCAAGGAGTGTGCCTTCCAGAGCACTTCAATTGCATTTGATTTTTAATAACTCTTGTTCACTTAACACAAATACGATTTTTAGTGATACGAGAGCCAAGTCGTGAAGATGGGATGACACATTACTCTCTTCTGTGGCATTGGCTTCTCACATCGTGGCAGCAGGTTGTCGGGTTCTACTACAGCCTTGCTGTCAGAGCCGAAGGCAGGCAGGAAGCTCCTTCTCGCAATCTCTAGAACTTTAGTAAAAACTCAAAGATATGTAATTTTTCCTTTCCTGGAATTTTCTCGGTGTTCTCACTAACCAGATACTGTTAGCTTTATTTCGCATCTATTCATCTACTGAAGGCTGCATGTGTTTCAGTAACTATGCTAAAAGATTCTGTATGTCCCCATTGGAGGACACTCTCAGTTCAGTGGGGGTTGGTGGCAATGGCAGATATGTACAGTTACAAGGTGAGCAATGACAGTGGCAGGCAGAGGGAGGTCTGGAGCACAGAGGAGAGGCACCTAATCCAGCCTGGTTATATCAGGGAGGGCTTCCTGGAGGAGGTGACATTTGAGTTTCTTAAAGGAGAGGGTAGCCAAGGGAAGGAAAAGAAGTTGCAGTAACTAGAGATAGGCTGTTGAAGGAACTGGGGCACAAGAGCATTGGGTACTCAAACAACGAGTGGTTTGGGGAGACGGACCTTAGAGAACAGAGAGAGAGTAGGGAAAGCTCAGCCCTGCCCTCTGCCGTGGGTTTTGTATGCTGAGCCACTGGGAGACTTAAAAAAAAAAAAAAAAAAGACTTTTAAAGAGCAGTGTTAGGTTCACAGCAAAATTGAACAGAAGGTACAGAGAGTTCCCATAGAGCCCCTGCCCCCACCGCAGTACATTTGTTACAATAACGAGCCTGCTTGACACATCATTATCATCCCACTGGAAGAATCTGAGCAGGGAAAACATTTCACATTACCTTTTACAAAGTCTTCTTCCTGGCACTGAGTCACAGTCGTTTTTAAACAATTAACGGTGTAGATTGTTACTTAGCGTTTCGTTTCTATGATCTCCAAAAGACAGAGGCTGGGATGTCTTCTTGCCCCACCCTGTACATCTGTAAACACAGAACAATGCCTGGTCATAGCAGATGCTTAGAAAGTAGAGGAGGAGGGTAGAGGCGGGAGGAAAGCAGGGGTAGAGAGAGAGGGAGGGAGAGAGGGAGGAAAAAAGATAGCAACAAGATCAGTTGTGTATTTCAGAAACATCATTCTGGCAGCAAATAGAGGAAAGATGGCAGAGGGTGTGGCTTGTGATCAGGGACAGTTAGGAGGCTACTGTCATGCTCCTGACAGGAGCAAAGTGCAAGTGGTCTGAGTAGGTGGCCGTGGTGGGGAGGAGGGCACATGGAAGAGGTGAGATCTACTCCACCAGTGCCTGAGTGTGTGTGAACGAAGTGGAAGACTGCCGGGAAGATCTCGAGGCCCAGGCCAGCTGTCAGTCTTCCCTGAACCACCAAAGTAGAGGGAGAGTTTGTAAGGACTCCAAAGGGAAAGAACAGGAGGGGAAGGGAGGTGGGGAGGGTGGGGAAAGATGCTTAAGTCGGATTGAGTTTGAAATACAGGAACTGAGAAAAATGTCAGATGGTTCTTGTTTATTGTCTAAAGAGTAAGGGGAGAAAAACAGAACACAGTTTAGCTTTTATGTTGGTTGAGTGTTAGATTAAAGGCCCAAGTATTCTGCTTCTGAATGAGAATGATGCTGTGCCATGGGATGGCAGGGCCCTTTAGAGGTTCTGTCTGCTAGGTAATCCGTTGTCAGGTGAGCTCCAGGCACCAGGAAGGTGCGCGCGGTGAGCGTGGCTTGCTGAACTCACCGCGAGCCATTTCAGGGATGCTGGGACGGAAGCTGCCCTCCCTTTCCTGCCTCTGCTTCCAAGTGCCTTCTCTGCAGCCCCGTCAACGCGCCGCCTTTGCTTCATAGCACATTTCCTAACGGGCTCTGGTGGCGCTGAGGCAGCCTTCATATTCCATTTGTTCCTTGGATAATAAGCTTAGCCTTGAAGCCAAAAGAGAAAGCCCTAATGATTGTTAAACACACATTCACGGGGCTGACTGCTCCCCGAAACCTCCAGTCAGACATTGCAGCAGCTCAGCAAGGCCATTTGCATCCAGGCAAATAGCCGTTGATGACTAACAGAAATCCAGCTCTCTCTCGGCAAGGAAGGCCTTCGCTGCGCAGCATTCATTTGCTTTGCACAGTGGAACGAGCATCTTTAGTTCCTCTTAGGGAGCCTGACTTGTGCTTTCCCCAGAGAGCGCTTCCTGGGGGGTCCCAGGCACTGGAAATGCCACTATAACTCATCTCAGGGACTCCCTAGTCAGGAGCACAATCTGCCTTATTTTTTTCCCAGTTTACAGCTCAGAGAGGATTGTGATGACGAGGCCACCTGAATCCTAATAATGCCTCAAGTCATCACTAGGGCTTGATGCATTCGGCCTGGCACAGACAGTGCCGCCACAGCACACGGCCGGAATGAAGCTGTCTGGCTTCCGCCTCCACCCGAGCAGTCTGGAACTTCAGGCTGTTCTTTTCCATTTGGAGTCCTGGGATCTGGGTTCTTATTGCCAAAGGCAAAGGAATGAGTTTCTAGAACTATCGCTTGGAGGAGCAAGGCACCAGGGAGAAAACCTAGGCAGATTTCCAGAAAGTTAGAAGGCGGTTATCTCCACAGTGCGCTCTGAATGAGAGAACCCAACTAACTGAACATTCGGAGGTGAGTGCAGGACTCCTCGGCCTGTCTCCATCAGGCCTTTTACTCATTCTAGAAGGGCCAGAAAGATAACTGCAATTTTAGGACCTTACTGCACTCTTGAGGCAAAAATAAGCCTGTGGCTTTCAGGGGACTCCAAGACACCCACGCAGTAAGGATACTTAGTCTCAACCTCCAGAATGAACTAGGCATGATTCAAATAAAATTGGTGAGGAACTACTAGTGCCAGGTAGGAGGTGACGAAGGGGGGTCAGGGGAAGGGATGCCCTCAGTCCTATGGTCACGGACTTGCTAGCTGTGCCCTCACCCCAGAGAGCGTCCGCCCAGGGACTGCAGCAACAGAAAGCCTTCCTTCCCTTGTTAAAACCCAAGGCCTGGTCCAGGGAAGACTATGGCCTGGAGGAAATTACCTGGGGAAGAATCAGGGCTAAAGGGCTGTGCTTCGTGCCAGGACCAGGCATTTTCTAGGTTTTCTGAGCAGATAGTGTGGTCCATGGGCAGGGCCAGAAACATACAGTTGTACGTGTTGTCTACTGTGCAAGGGCATCCAGCTGAAAGATGAGCAGGGGCTGGAATCCAGCCTGCCTGCTGCTCACCACACTGTGTGCCCATGGTGCTGTGTCCGTCCAGAAGGGGCGCCCTTCTCTAAGTCACACAGAGAGACCCGGTGGGCTCACTAAGGCCCTGGATAGGAGGAGAATGAAACAGGCCTGGGAAGGGGTCATCGAGATCCGGGTGAGCAGCACACAGCTGCAGACAGGACGGAAATTCTCGCTTTCCCACACTGGCTGCCTTCCTTTGGTGCTTTAGAAGGGAACCGCAGGAATGAATAACCAAACTCATGCTGTTCCATTCCTAGCACCTTGTACACATTCATGGCTGCATTAACTCTCCCTGCGCCTCCTCCTGGGCTTGGGTGCAGTTATTCCTGGCGAACCCCGGCAAGTGCCGTGAGAGACAGCTCTCTGTACGGGCGGCTCGTCCTGCCAGCTGGAGTCAAGGTTATCTCATCCAGGCTGGCTGAAACCCAGAAGCAGCCCTCTTTCAGAATTCTACCTGCTGTGCTACCCAAACATAGTTCATACTACCTTTAAAAAAATATTTCTAGCCTCTCTTTTTTCCCCTGTCTAGTCATGGTTTAATTTTGTATGCCGCTTTTTTCAGTTGCTACATGCTAAGCATTTTCATAGCACCCCATCATTTCCACACTGCCACATGTAAGTATGGCCGTACTATTGCCAGCTAAGCAGGGCTCTGTGGTCTGACTAGTCATTATCAAATGGTTTACTCAGCAGACACACGTCCCCTGGTTGGAAATGCTGAGCAGTGGGCAGAAGATCTCTCCTCAACTCTGTTCTGGCTCACATTTTTGCCGACAGCCAAGATGAAGGTGTAGCAGCAGACCTCTCATCAAACTGGCAAAAGACACAGAACTCTGCAGGGTAACTCATGGTTTGGACAAAATAATCAAGATTCAATATTGCCCAGCAACACTTCCCTAGAATCTTCTTCTTACCTAGCCTTATCTGTATAGGGTTTTGTAAGAAAACATTTAAATGGTCCATTTTCAAGGCATGATGAATCTAAGCGTTGGCAGCCAGCCTGTGAATGTAACCAACGGCACGGCTCATGCACCTAGAAGGTCACACTAAGTGAACAGGATGTAGAGGAGGGGTCAGCCCATAAAAGGGAAGAAAGTTCCATTACTGGGAAATCGAAACTTAAGTGGGGAAGAGGACAGGGTATAACCTTATAAGGGGGATAATGAAACTTAGGCGACGTCTGGGAAGATTGTAACCCCACAGTACTCAACCCATGAGGACCTGGGGGAGGGACCTCCATGCTAGGAGATCAGTTACCTGCTGCAGCTGCCCCAGGTGTGCCGGCCTACCAGACACCCGATTTTGCAAGACCTCTATTAAAAGGCTCACTTGTGCTGTTCTTTGTGCCTCTGAGTCCATTCTTTGGGTTTGGATGGGTGAGCGTGTTTCTCACAGTTTTACTCAGCAGCCACAATCACAGCAGGTGGCTCACTGGTGCAAGGTGGGCAAGAGACCCGAGCTGGGCCAGGAGCCTTCCTGATGATTTTGAAATTGGGACTCACAGATTCCGGGTGTCTCCAGGTGGCTTGAGCATAGCACATCAGCTTGGGAGACACGTGGTGGGTTTTGTCCTGTGACCCTGAAATGGAGGAGGCTGGTTGGGAGAAAGGCTCAGTGAGAAGGAAGGTGCAGAGACAAGCAAGAGAAAAGAGAGGCAGCTAGAATCCTGCTTGGTTTGTTCCTGGAGCCCATCACATTTCTGCCCCCTTGTTCCGAGAATCGGTATTGTGAGAATACAATCCACTCCGCCTGGGCTGGCGTCTGTGTTAACTGCAGCTGAGAAGGTCCCAGTGAAGCCAGCAGGCAGAAAAGCTGCAGTCGTGGTCCCCAGTGGAATCAAAGTTCAACAGAGTCAACAGGCTGCAGAAGAATCAGCCCCAAATTAGGGGGCAAGATCGCATTTGGAGGGTGACAGTTTTGGTGTGACCTCGGCAAACAGTGGGATGCCTGAGTAAGTCCCCTGCACAATGAAATCAGGCTCTACACTCAAGTGCTGAAAGAATCAGATACTTTGGCAGAAGAAGGGAAGATTTGGCAGAAAAACACGTTTGTCATAGAGGGTGTGGAGAACCAAAGTCAGAACTAGGACAACGAATGGAAGATGCCTGAATGCAAATTTTGGCACGTCTTTTCCAGCAGGTATCTGCTGGTGGGCGGGGTTTCCTGGGAAGAGGCAGCCAGCAGGCAGAGGAGTTTTAGCAGAGGCTGGGTGGCTGCACGTAGGGTAGGTGAGCCTCCTGAACAGAGGTGGTTGGAAGCATCCTTCCAGCCAAGCGTTCTGGGGTTGGTGTGAAATGGGCATTTTCTCTACCTTCTATAGACTGAGACCGGACCCGCTAATAGATGTTTCAGAAATCCCAGGAGTAGAACGTTCAGCTTGAACTCCTCCTCCCCAGCAGCCCCTCATTCAGGAACTCATTTGAGGGACTGGGGAGGTCCTAGGGGGTGAAGGACCTCACCCTAACGGAAGCAGCAAGGGACGCATTCTCTAAGTGAAGGACAGTGCCCACAGTGGCCCGCCAAGAGTATGTGGCCCTCCCTGACTGTCCCCACCTCTGGTGGGAACCTAGAGGGGGCAGGAGGACATATGAGTAAGTGCACCCCCAAAGAAGGACATTGGGACTGTCGCCTTGCAGAGGGTCACGTGCTGGGCTTGCCTAGTGAACCGGAATCTCTCAATTCAAAGTCCACCGGCAGACAGGGAAGTAATTTCCTAGAAATTAAGTCTGAACACGCCAAAGTCTTTCCTCAAACAGTGACTATGGGCCAGCCGCTGGGGCACAGAGGGCTTGTGTGTGCGTGTGTGAGGGTGTGTACCGTTATGTGTGCACACATCCTCACACATGTACACACCCCCACACACACATACGCTCATGTGTGCACGTACCCTCACATCTGTACACACACACATGCCTCTATGCACTCACATGTGCACATGGTCACACACCAGTGCACCTCAGAGGAAGCTTTATTCTCTTCTGAGGAAGTCCGGGAAGCTCCTAGTGGGAGAGCTGAGTGGGCGGCCTGATGCCTGCAGGCCCAGGAGGCTGAGGACTGGGAAGTGTCAGCACAGTGACCACGCAGCAGCCCAGCAGGCAGGGCTCCCTCCCCAGCCCAGAAGCTTCCCTATTGGGTGCAGAGCTGCTGGACGGCCTCCCCACTCCAGTTGGAGCGGAGCCAGCAGCGTCTGTCCTCCACCAGTGCTGCCCCCATGGCCCTGGCTGCTGCTTCCTCCGGCTGCTGGAGCAGGGCCCTGACTCGCCCACACCCTCCAGGCCTGTCCCCCACCTTCCACATGGTTCCCAGCACTGTCCACAGACATTCTTTTCTTTTTTTTTGAGACGGAGTTTTGCTCTTGTTGCCCAGGCTGAAGTGCAATGGCATGATCTCCACTCACTGCAACCTCTGCCTCCCAAGTTCAAGGGATTCTCCTGCCTCAGCCTCCCGAGTAGCTGGGATTACAGGCATGCGCCACCACACCCGGCTAATTTGTATTTTTAGTAGAGATGAGGTTTCTCCATGTTGGTCAGCCTGGTCTCGAACTGCTGACCTCAGGTGATACGCCCACTTCGGCTTCCCAAAGCGCTGGGATTATAGGTGTGAGCCACCTCGCCCAGCGAACATTCTTTTAAAGGAGACTTTGCTCGATTACTGCCTTGCTTATAACTCAACAGTGACCCATTCCTCGCAAAAAAGCATGAGTTCCTCAGCCTAGCATTTTAGAATAATAACACATTTCTCAAGTACTGATCTGAGTGCTTTTACATACACAGTTGACCCTTGCACAATACCGGTCCACTTATGCGCAGATTTTTCTCAATAAAAGTTATACCATATGCCTGCCCTTCCTGCCTCCCCTCCCACCTCCTCCACCTCTTCTGCCTCTGCCACCCTGAGACAGCAAGACCAACCCCTCCTCCTCCTCCCACTCCTCAGCCTACTGAACATAAAGACAGCAAAGATGAATCTACCTCCCCTTAATGAATGGTGAGCATTTTTCTCTTCTTGGTGATTTTCTTAATAAGGTTTTCTCCTCTCCAGCTTACTGTATTGTAAGAATACAGTGTATACATAATACATATCCTGTACAAAATATGTATTCATCAAATGTTTATGTTATCAGTAAGGCTTATAGTCAACAGTAGGCTACTAGTAGTTAACTTTTGGGGGAGTGTAAAGTTATATATTGATTTTTTTTTTTTGAAATAGGGTCTCCGTCTGTCACCCAGGCTGTAGCACAGCGGCATGATCATGGCCCACCGCAGCCTCAATCTCCTGGGCTCAAGCGATTCTCTCACCTCAGCCTCCTGAGAAGATGGGACTGCAGGCTCACCCCACCATACCAGAGTGGTTTCTTCCTGTTGTTTGTAGAGACAGGGTCTCCCTATGTTGCCCAGGCTGGTCTTGCATGCCTGGGCTCAAGTGATCCTCTCACCTCAGCCTCCCAAAGTGTGAGCCACCGCACCTGGCCTTTACATGGATTTTCTACTCCACAGGGGTGGGGGGGGAGTGGTCAGCGTCCCTGATTCCCCTGTGTTGTTCAAAGGCCAACTGCATTTGCCTCTTCGTCCTCACAATCACCCCCTTGAAGTAGATATTATTATCATTATTATTATCCCCATGTCATAAGTGGAGAAACTCAGGCAGGGGGAGGAGGTCATCACTTGCTCACTAGCACAGCTAATAGGGAGCAGATCTAAGTTCAAACTCAGGCAGTCTGACATCTCAGCCCACACCCTTGCAACTCAAAGTGTGGTCCCCAGCCCAGTGCATCAGCATCACCTGGGAACCTGTTAGAAATGCAGAGGCTCAGGCCCCCCAGCCCTGCTGAGTCAGGAAAGCCCCTGAGATCTGAGAAGCACTGCTTGGGCTTCAGAGCCAGGTCCCCTCTCACCCACCTAACTCAGCCCTGTCAGCCCCAAGCCTTTGCTTGTGCTGTCCTTCAGCCTGGAGCTCTCTGCTCTGGTGTGTGGACCCTCCAGGCCCCCCACCCACATCCACAAGTATCTCGCGTGCTCCCTCCTCTTTTGACCTCCCTGGTCCGTGGCTCCTCCATCCCCTAGGGGAGGATCAGTCCCTCCCACCCCAGAGCTCTCGGCGCAGGGTCGTGCCTTGGTTATTGCTCTGACGTTGCAGAGGGTATTTGCAAGTGAGCTGCACTTGACCAATTCCTCTTTCTGTGGGTATGCATGTGTGAATACACACGCCTCATGTTCCTTGTGGAAAAGGACGGTGGCCTCCGAACCCCAGTCCCTGTACCTGGGAGGAAGGAAGGCTCCCCACCTTCCCTTTCTCACCTCCTTGAATCCACCTCTGAGGACCTTGGTCTTATGTTGTCCTCTAAGCCTGGCCTGGTCCCTACTGAAACCCTGGACCTCAGAACTCAATGCGTCATTCCCCACCAGCCAGGAGGAGCCGAACAAACTGGCCTGCCTTTTTTCTTTCCCTTCTGATACCTTCCTCTTTGATCTCGAGCCTTGTCGGTAGCAAAGGGCAAGGAGAGGCCTCCCAGCAGAGCAGCTGGTGCCCGTCGCCACTGGTCGCCCCTCCCTGCCCCGGCACCTGGCCTCGGTAGCTGACGGCGATTGGGAGGGGTTGGCTGGGCAGCGATGGCCAGCACAGAGGGCACAATCTGGCCCAAGAGTCAGGTGGGCAGAGCACTGGAGGGAACAGGCGGGAGAAGAGCAAAGGCTTGGGAGCTGAATGCTGTCTCTATAGCATTCCCTGCAGCCTCCCTCCTCAGCACTTTGGCTCCCTCCTTCCCAGCTGGGGAGAATGAGACACAGCCCGTGAGGCCAAGGCCATTGCTAGGACTCGAGAGGAGCTGCCTTGAGTCAAGAGAACTAAGTAGCCGATTGCCATGTGATGGGCTTCTGGGGGCTCAGAACTGGAGTTCATAAAGAATCATTACCAGGCCGGGAAGCTGCGTCCCGTTCAAGGGGGCACGGCCAGCTGATAACAGAACCGAGACGATGCTTCCCCCATCCTGACACCCTGCCCATGGCCCTCTATGGCTCCTCTTGGTTGATTAGGAAAATGGAATCAGGAGCTCGGGAGGAAATGCTTTGGATCTCAGGGCCAAAGCTCGTTCTGCCGTGGATGAACTGTCTGCCCTGAGGACAGCCCAGCAAAGATGGCTCCTGAGTCGTCACCTTCAGCCACTGCTGGGCCCGGATGTCCCTACAGAGTGGGCCGAAGCCAGGTCATTTTCCCATCTTTGGGGAAGTGGGAAAAAAGGGGCTGCCATCCCGGCCTCTCTGACAAACACAGGGAGGTGCCCCCACACCTCTGCCACACTGCCAGGGTTACAGACAGACAGACAGACACTCAGACAGCATCACAGGCCCCAGGAGGCACAGGCAACCCGACAAAAGCAAGCCCACGCCGGGGACGTAGACGCCACACACATTTAGTCATCACTGGCAGACCCCCAGGTCCCAGGAACCCTCACAGAAGCTCAGGGACTTGAATGAGGTGTTGGTGCGTTTGACACCCATGCCCCTCCCCACACCTGCTCACGCCCACATGCTGCCACTCTGGCCTGTAGGTGAGGGCAGGCCCATGAGTGGGCACAAAGCCTTGGCCTCAGCAGGTGTGTGGGTGTCCCCCCCACCCCCACACCCAAATGGGCAGCTGGAAAGCAGGGTCAGGCCTCAGGTGAGTGGAGCACAGTGGTCCTGAAGTGGGGTGATGGGCATTGCCATGGAGATGAGAGCTGGAGAGGCAGCACGGCAGGCAGGCTCTGTGTGGGTGGCTGAGCTCAAAGATCCACAGATCTCAGGAGGGATAGGGCAGTACTGGAGGCTCCAGTACAGGAGGGGGCCTCTTAAGGTGGAGGTGGGGGCTGAGGGGCTCTGGGATGATGCGATCAGCTACTCCTGGTGCGGGCCTGGGGGTGAGGTCATGAGCATGTGGTCTTGACTGGGAGCACAGACAGACTATGGGGCCTCTGCCGCCACCATCAGTGCCACCCACTCCCACTCCTGTCCCCCACAGGCAATTGCACTGAGGTCATAGCCAAGGCAAAGCCATCAGGGAGGGTGAGCAGAGGCAGGGAGCTAAAGATTGTGCCTGGTTTTGGGAAAACAGCTGAGGAGGGTCTGGCTGACTCTCCCCGCCTCCCGGTATCTCCTGACCTCCTCTTCTTTTCCGCTGGTCCCTCCCTTGCAGTCCAGTGGAATGGGAATCACACAGGACTGGGAGCCAAACAGTAAATCAGGATGCGGTCCCTGCAGACCAACTCTGGGACCGTGAGAAACCTGCCCAATGAATCCCAACCTGGGTCTTCACATCTGTAAAATGGGATGAGGAACCCTGACCGATCTACCTCGAGAGCTGCTGAGGTCAAATGACTCTCAAGAAATTCAACTGGACAGACACGGACAGACGCCTACTAGGCACCAGCACTCATCGGCACTCCAGGGACGGAGAAGAGCGCACTCTCTCGGAGCTCACCTGTGAGTGGGTGACAGAGGACTGCATGCAAATGAGACAGCTCCGATAAGTGCCAGGACTCAGCCTGTTCCAGCAGCTCCTGGGAGTGCCTTTTAAGGGCCAAGTACTGGGGGTATGAAGAGGCAAAAGTGGCAGGGGAGCCCAGGGACTGCATGGGATTCAAATCACAGAAGAGCAGCGGCCTCCCCCAGAGCCTCCCTCAAATGCATATGACTCATTCATCCTCATAACCCGTCAGGCAGAGCCAGTGAATGCTCTCCCATTTTACAAGTGAGAAAGCTGCAATCGGAAAGAATAAACAGCTGTCCCAAGTGCAAACGCACCTGGGAAGGGGTGGAGCCGGGATTCGATTCGCATCTGGCAGGTCCCAGAGAGTCCCTGCTTTGGGCCACTGAGCTCAACTGCTTCTCCCGGCCTCACCTTTCCCCGGTGTCTATGGCCTCTGGGAAGAAGCTGCCTGGTACCAAGGGCCCTCCCCTGCTCCCTGCCCCTACCCTGGCCTGGGCTGTGCTCCCACCAGCCACTCAGTCCTCTGCCTGCC
Organism: Cacajao melanocephalus; assembly: GCA_963573385.1. Taxonomy (NCBI): domain Eukaryota; kingdom Metazoa; phylum Chordata; class Mammalia; order Primates; family Pitheciidae; genus Cacajao; species Cacajao melanocephalus. Next base: position 19,716 of record CAUYLG010043384.1, read on the forward strand.
CCGTTCCCTCCTCTTTGCCTGCCTTCAACAAGACAGTCCAGGAGTGTGGACAGAACAGTGTCACAGAGCCTGGCAGCACTGACATCAGTGTCTTGCGCCACCACTTGCGAGCTGGGGCAAGGCCACGGAGGCTCTCTGAGCGCTGTTTCCGCACTGCAGTCACATGTGGGCAATGTGGGGCATGAGCCAAACCCTCGACATCTTCAGTGCTCTCTAGGCGCTCTGCATCCCCGTGCCTCCAGGAGGGCCCATCTGTCCCCTGTCTCCAGGCAGTGGAAGGTGGAGCCTAGCCTGGCAGGACAGGAGGCAGAGGTTGGGCCTTGTCTCCAGAGAAACCGGGGCTCAACTCCTGCCTCCTCCCCTCGCTCGCTGTGTGTCCTGGGGAAAGTCACAAGGCCTCTCTGAGCTTTGTTCCTGGGGCCTCCCACCCCAGGGTCCCAGATGGGCTTCAGCAGGATCGGAAGGCCATGGGTCTGAGCTGACAGGATCTGAGCTTGGAGACCTTGCCCCTCTCCAGAGCAGCCCCAACCCTTTCCAGCTTCTCCAGGTGACCCCTGGGAGCCTTCCTGGGCCCTGTGAATGGGGGCGGGGGAAGAAGAAGCTGTCGCCTGGGTCTGAGGTGGGGGCAATGGCAGATGGCAAAGGAAGCCGGCCTGGGCTGGGAGTGGGCACCCTGCGGCTTCCCTCTCTTGGCCTGGCTCCTCAAGCGCTGAAGGTCTTTGCTGTGAACAGGGCTGTGGGAGGGCTGCATAAATGGAAACACCCCTGCCTCCCTAGGGAAGATGGGAGGCCGCCACTGACCCAGGGCTCAGGCACAAGCTTACAGTGGACAGCTTTGAGTAACCCAGTGAGAAGGGCTGGCTCTGGACTCAGAGGCCAGGGAGGGCGTGGGAGGAAGAGGCAGCGCCCCTGCACTGACTGGCATCTCTTGAGGTTTCTGTAGAAATGTTTGCTCTAGCAGGAAAAAAAAAATCTGTTGCCATGGTAACCTATGTCTTTCCTCCCCAGCTGAGTCCTCAGAAGGAAAATCATCTCAGAATTACCAGGGATACATGGTCGGTTACACTCAGGGGAAGCTTCCTGAACCCAGGCCTCCTGCAGGGTGAAGGAGTCACATTTGCTCAGACACTGGTCACCCACTCATTCATTCATTCATTCATTCATTCAGTCAACAAACACTGAGAGTCTATGCCCCACCCTGTGCTGGGGCCTCGGGATGTGGAAATTTATGCAATTTGGTCCCAGAACTCAAGGAGCTCAGACTTTGGTGGGAAGACAGGTGTGTAAGCGTGAAGCCATGGAGGGGGTGAGAGCTTTGACAGGGACGGGAGAATGCTCGGAAGCACAAAGGAAAGGAGGGAGGGCTTCCTGGAGGAGGCCTGCTTTGGCTGGGTCTTCAGGCTGCTCTTGACCCTGGAAGCCCTTAGAGACTATGTGGCCCGACCCCCTGCCTGGTGCCCCACCCATTTTACAGAGGAGAGCACTGAGGTCCAGACAGGGTGAATGGCTTGCCAGGGTACAGCAAGTGAGTACCAAGGTGCCGGTGGGTGGTGCTCATGAAAGGAAAGGCAGCTTCATATCTGACCTGAATAAATAATGGATTCTGGATTTTAATGATTTACAAAGCCTCCATTTCACTGGTTTTTCATCTAAAATAGAAACTTTTTTCCTTTCACTCTAGATTTCTTTTGAAAGTGGCAGGTGGGTGCAAAGGCTGGGCCTGGGCCTCTGAAGTGTCCTGCTATGGCAGTGGCTGTGAAGCAGAGGCCATGAGCCCCGAGCCTCTGCCGGAGACATGACAAGTGGCTATCATCCTGGGGCCTCCCCGGCTGCCTTAGGCCAGTCCACACCTGGTCCTCAGAGGGGTGGTCAGCGCATCACTGTTTCTGCAGGAGTCGGGTGGTCCCCCCAGTCCTGCACATGCACATCCTCCCGGGTACATGGGGGTCATGACATACCTCTTGGTGGTGTTGAAAGAATTCTGCTTTCGGTGTCTGTTGGGGGTCCCATCTCTGTCCCCAGAACTGACACACTGTCGACCCCCAACCTATGGACACTTCCATCCTTCAAGGACAGGCCTGAGAGAAGGGATAAAACCAAATTGCCAAGAGGCGTGAGAAGAAATAGCTGGGGAGGGGAAGCCGGGACTCACTGGCCTACTCTTTGCATTAGGGTGATCTTGCGGCTTTGAAAATCTGGACCCATTCCCTAAAACTCAGCCATTCAGGGGCTGCCCCTCCCTGCCGTGCTCTGCAGCACTCCCGCCCCTGTCCCTCGGTATCTCACCCAGCCCGAGTCACACAGATCAGCTTCTTTTCCAGGGAAGCGGCCAACGAGCTGTGAGAAGGTCCCATTCCCAGGCTCCAGCCTAGCCACCAGACAGAACCTCGCCGAGGTTCCCAGCCACTGCTGCTGCCATCTGTCTTCCTTGTTCTGTGCCCCTGAGCTTAGCTCTGAATGTAGACATCACCCAAACAGGGTGAGGCCACCACAAATCAAGGTCTTGCTTCCAGACCACAGCACACCCGATTCCAGATTCCGGCCCGCCTCTCCCCGCCTCGCTGTCCCCAGTCCACATCTGCAGCATTTGCATCTCCACTGGAAAAGGTTGAAGGTCAATCACCAAACCCCAAGCCCCCTCCAACTCCTGCGCCTGCCACACTGCCCTTGACATTCCTCCCTCATGCTTGGACCCTCCCCTGGGCTCTGTCCTGAACAATCACTGCAAAACTCTGGGGAGCTCTGTACCTCTCAAAGTGATTTCTATCAAATTAACGCCCCTGGGTCCCAAACCATCCTGGAGGGTAAATATTATTATTAAGTAACGGGCAAGTGGCCATGAGCCAGGGAGTAGCAGAAGCAGGGCAGAAATCGAGGTCAGCATCTCCGCCTCCGGTACCCGCCCTTCCCCTCTCTCCTGCCTTCTTTACCTCATTTGCTCTGAACAGCTGCGGAGAGCTGCCATTCCCCACTTTACTGGCTAGGAAACCGCTAAAAGCAAAGCAACTTGCCCAAAGCTCTGGAAAAAATCCCTTGACCTCCACAGGGGCTGCTTGAATATCGCTGGCGGCTTAAACCACCAAAACCTGCGGTCCCCAGTGCTGGAGGCCGGAAGTCCAACGGCAACGCGCGAGGAGGGGCGATTCCTCTTGGGCTGTAAGGGAGACTGCTCCAGGCCTCTCCCTCCGTGCCTGGCAGTTTGCAGGCCATCTTCCACGTTCCTTGGCTTCTAGATGCATCTCCTAGTGTCTGCCTTCATGCTCACATGGCCGTGTCTGTGTCCAAATGTCCTATAAAAATAAGGACAGTGGCTTGGGTGCAGTGGCTCACGCCTGTAATCCCAGCACATTGGGAGGCCGAGGCGGGCAGATCACGAGCTCAAGAGATCAAGATCATCCTTACCAACACGGTGAAACCCCGTCTCTACTAAAAATACAAAAATTAGCCAAGCGTGATTGTGCACACCTGTAGTGCCAGCTACTCGGGAGGCTGAGGCAGAGAATGGCTTGAACCCGGGAGGCGGAGGTTGCAGTGAGCCAAGATCACCACTGCACTCCAGCCTGGTGACAGAGTGAGACTCCATCTCGAAAAAAGAAAAAAGAAAAAAGGACACTGGTCATAGATCAAGTGGGTTAGGGCCCACCCTACTCCAGTGTGGCCGCGTCTTCACAAGTCACATCTGCAATGACCCTATTTCCAAATATGGTCACATTCTGAGCTCCAGGGGATTAGAATGTCAACATGGGAATTGGGAGACACAATTCAACCCCTAAGAGAGGCTCAGGGGTCATTCTCCGGGGGGCAAGGTATGGTCCTCCCATCTCTACGCACAGAAGCCATTGCAGAGGCAATTGGCCTGGCCCCAAGAAAGCTCCCCAGGACTCCGACTTCCACCAAAAGGCAGAGGAGCGCTTGGAACTGGAAGGAAGGAGCTCGTGTGGAGGCCGCCCGGCTTCCCCCAGGAGAACACGTCTTCCTGAGAGCCCGGGCCCAGACTGAGGGGCAGAGCCTACAGTTCCAGTCCCCAAGAGCCACTCTGCTGTCTGGGACAGTGCTGGGGCTCACCTCTGTGGTCCTTAAGGGCAGAGGCTGCGGCAGCAGGAGTGGGATGGCAGATGGACGTCTACACAGGACTGCTTGTGATCCCAGCGTTTCCACGTGGTAGCTGTGTGTCTTCAGACAACTGACTTTTCCCTTCTGAACCTGAGTTTTCTCCCCCAGGAAAGCAAGGCTTTGCAGAGTTTCTATGGAGACAGTGCCTGAGCTCACCCAGGCAAGACCAGCAAGTCCCACCCGGCCCCAGGAGAGACCAAGCTTGCTTTCCTAGGATCCAAAAAGCCCCACACCAAGATGCCAACCCCACACCCAGCATGCCCCCATGCCTGGCTCCAGGCAGAATCATCTTCACTGGGTTAAAATCTCTTGGGACCCTGTGGCAGGTGAATTGCCTGAGCTTAGGAGTTCGAGACCAGCCTGGGCAACATGGTGAAACCCCATCTTGACTAAAATACAAAAAATTATCTGGGCATGATGACATGTGCCTGTAGCCCCAGCTACTCGGGAGGCTGAGGCAGGAGAATTGCTTGAACCTGGGAGGTGGAGGTTGCAGTGAGCCAAGATCGTGCCACTGTACTCCAGCCTGGGTGATAGAGCAAGACTCATCTCCCCCTAAAAAAAAGAAAGAAAGAAAAAAGAAAAGTCTCTCCTGAAAATGAGTGAAAATGGGGTCAGATTGTAAGTCACCCTCCGTGTTCTTCCCCAGTGCCAGGCAGAGTGTCCCTGAGGGCTGGCTTCAGCCACTTCTATCTGGAAGCCTTCTGGCCACCTGTGAGTGAGTCAGCCCAAACAGAAAGGTGGGGTTTAGATAAGAGAAACTGGGATGTCATTTCTCATGTATTTTGGGGGTGTCCTTTTTCCTTTCTCTTCCTTGGCCAGGATGAGTCCCTCAGGGAGGGGGCACAAGAGGACCTCAGAGATGGGCCCCGGTCAGGGACTCAGGAACAGAACGTGTCGTCACCATTCTGCCTGCTGTCCGCCGTGGGATGAGTCCTCACTGCCATGGGACAGGGAAGGTGACAGACAAGGACCTGCCACGCACCAACCCAGCCACTTGGGCCAATGATTTTCTCTCCCTCAAACCTCCGTTTCCTCACCTGAGGCAGGGAAATCTCTAACCTCACCCAGCCCCTTTCATGGAAGCTTTGAGGCAATCAGAGGACAGGTGTCAAATGTGAAAAATGCCTTGGACGTTGTGAAATGCCGCAGGGGTGTCAGCTTTGGGCGAGGCCACTAGAGTTCCACAGCAACAAGGGGCTGCAGAAGCCACAAGATGATCATGGGGACTCTGAGCTCCGGGGAGGGAAGGGGGAAGGTTCAGGCCACACAGCAGATCAGGATAGAGCAAGTAGGGAGCCCAGACCTGCTGCCCTCCAGGCCTGGCTGAACCAGCTCTTCCTCTGGCCCTGCAGGGGGTGCGAGGGGGGCTCCCCTTTGCACAGTAGGGGTGCTCCTGAGAGCAGTAGCCTGGGATAAAGCATTCTAAGCCAAAGGTGTTTAGGGACATGTCTTGCTGTTGGTTACTTTCACAGGGACAAGTCAGACTCAGCACATAACGGTGGGGACTAAGGATGGCTCCTGGCTCCAGGGAAGGCTGGCAGGACTTGATTGGATCTTGCACTGCCTCCCTCCTCCCTCATGGAGGCCAGGTACACCATCCTGCCCCCTGGGCCTTGGCTAGAGATGTCCCCTCAGCCTGGCTGTCCTTCCCACTCTTCCCAGCTAGGGAGCAGCACCCTTCAACCACCTGCCTGCGGCCCCTGATCTGGGAAGCCCACCTCACAGCCAGCCGGAAGTGAGTCAGCCCTCCCCGCACTGACCACGAAGTGTGGAGCGGTAGAAAGGGTGAGGTCTGGCTCTGGAAATCTGGCTTTTCCTCCCACCGAACACTTACTGACTGTGAAACGTGAGCCAGCACTTTGCCTCTCCGAACCTGGTTCCTTATCTACAATTGAGTCTAATTCCCAGGAGTGCTGGGGGGAGGAGGGTTAAATTTGTACATGGAAGAAATACTTTTGAACATCTATTAAATGCCAGGCTTAAAAATGAACACTTATGTGTTAGTCATTAAAAAAAAGCCAGTCCTGACTTTAGGCATTTATCAAAAAAGACAAAGCCTGTATGAGTGAATATTCTAATGGGGGACACAGTGGACTGATGAACCAAGACTCAAACAAGAATAACAGAGCAGGGAAAGGGTTTAGAGTCATCCACGGAGGGTGCTGTGTTCTCTGTATACACCACAGACACGTAATAAATGCTGAATGCATGGATGGATGGATGGATGGATGGATAGATGGATGGATAGATGGGTGGATGGATGGATGGGTGGGTGATAGATGGGTGGATGGATGGATGGGTGGATGGATGGATGGGTGGGTGGGTGGATGGGTGGATGGGTGGATGGATGGATGGGTGGGTAGATGGGTGGATGGATGCTGCATCACATACCCACCTCCCATAACCAACAACGATTACGGTTGTCACCCACAATGTCTCATTCTCAGAGGCGCTTGCCAACCCCCCAAGGTGGGCCAAGGAGCAGCCAGGCGGGGGCTCTGAGTGGAGGTGGGCCTGGCGTCCCACACTGCCTCCTCCTCTCCTAGGACCATCTCAGAAGTAGCCTCCCCTTGCAAGGAGGCTGGCAGGGCAGAGAGGGTCACCTAAGGCCTGGAAAGAGCCCCAGCAGCTGACAGCAAGTGTCCCAGACACAGGGCCAAGACTCTGCCTGTTTCCTGTCTGGACCTCACAAGACCCTGGCACAGCAGGCCTTCTCTGGGGGAGCTGATGCTGAGAGGGCAGGGGAGAAGGAGAGGAGGAACCAGGAGAGTTAGCAAGGCCTTCAGAAGTCCCCTGATTCAGCTTTCTCACTTCTAGGTGGGGACATGGAGCCTACAGAGGGTGAGGACTGGCGGAGGTAACACAGAGTCAGGGATGGCGCAGAATGAAGCCAGGTCTACCCGAGTCCCATTACAATTTACCTTCAAAAGCCCCCAGCTTCTGCTGAATGTTTCCTCCCCTTTAAATGCACCCTGTCCTTGGTCTTATCCTTGACTATACCCTTGGCCCTGTCTTTGTCTTTGGCCCTGCCATGCCCTTGGCCCTGTCCTTGGCCTTGCCCTTGGCCCTGTCCCTGCCCTTGGCCCTGTCCCTGCCCTTGGCTCTGTCCTTAGTGGCCCTGCTCCCTGGCATGCCCCCTCCCCCACCCACCGCTCCCCGTCTTACTGATCCAAGGCCATCCTCCTTGTCTCCCATATCCCTCAGGCCTTTTGTCAACTGTGGAGGTGGGTAACTGTGGCTTGTGGCTTAAGGAAAGGCACTCCGAGTTTCCACCCCACAGGCTGAGTCTCTAGAGGGCCCTAATGTAAGACCACAGTCTCAAGCAAGCCATTCCAGGGCACGAGGCTGAAGAAGTGACTGACAGGCAGCACTGCCAGCTTCTCTCCTCAAGGTGGAGCTCTCCTCTCTGCCTCCGCGGGAGTCAGCAATTCGCTCCGCGAGGGTGCACAGGCACATGGTGGCACACGTGGGCACACAGGCACACATGGAGCACACACAGGCACACTTGGGGTACACATGGGCCCACGAAAGGACACATGGACACACAGGCACACATGGGCACACATGGTCACCCAAATGGGCAAACACTCCCAGTTACTCCAACCTACTCTGGACCTTCCAGACCTGGATCATCCCCCTCTGGGCATCCTGGGCGGAAGGCAGGGCTCCCCGCAACCTGCCTGACTGAATAGAAAAAGAAAATAAATATAAATGGAGCCTTTCCTCAGCTTCCTGGGGAAGTCGTGGGTCGGCCAGGGGTTGGCAGGAACTAAGTGGGCTGGGTCAGCACCGCATGAATCAGGGGATTTCAGTATTCCTGGGTGAGAGGGTCTGTGAATCACCAGATCACAGCACTGTGGAGACGCAGTGTTTAACATCACAGCATCTCAGAATTGCAGGCCCTGGGGATCGCTGAATCAGGGGCCTTGGGGATCACTGGTTAGAGGACTTGGGGATGAGAATTGTTGACCTGGAGGCGGGGAACAAGCACAACTGTCCCCAGCCTCCTCCCTACAGATGTCTCCAAATCCCAGGCTGCAGGCGCTGAAGCCCCAGCCTGACTTCCCTGCTGCTGTCAGCCTCCTCCTTCCTGTCTGCGCGGCCCACCATCCCCAGCAACCTTCTGCTCAGCCACAGCCGTTAGCCCCTGCTGCTCAAAAGCCACGCAGGCTCATTTTTGTGAAGAGGTCAAAGCTCATCAGCTCTCCCTCTGCCGAGCCCCACACTGCCAAGCTCCTTTCCTTTCCAGTCTCCCCAAGAGGGGCCACATTCCACACACACATAGTAAAAAACCTCTAGGCACAAGCCCCGATACACAGCTATTGTTTGTAAATGATGTCCATGACAGTGCCAAGATGACTGGCTTCCTCCTGGGTGGCTCAGGGCTCCCAGAGAGCTCGAGATGGGGGAGTGGAAGCAGCTGGCCTCCCGAAGCCCGGCCCAGCGCGGCCACCACCCGCCTTCTCTCGGCTGCCCCTCCCTGGCCAGAGCAGCCACAGAATCTGCCTGGATTCAGGGAGCAGCATGGGGTGTCGGGGAGCGGGGAGGTGACGACTGCTCTAAGAAACAGTTTTGAAGATCAGAAAGCGCCATGATCCAAAATGTCGATACCACTGAGATTGAGAAGCAAAGAAGAAAAAAAAAAAGAAAAAAAAAAGAAAAAAAAAGAGAAAGCGCCACGATCCCAGAAGTGGGGCAACCTCAGAAGTGGGAAAACGCAAGGAACCAGCTTCCCCCCGAGTCTCCGGAAGGAAGACGGCCTGTGGATCTTCAATTGTTACGCCGGGAGTGCTGCTGCGGATTTCTGACCTCCAGAACTATAAGATAGTGTCTTGCAAAATAACAAATTAGTGGCTTAAAACTGCTAAATTTGTGGTAACTGGTGACAGCAGCAATAGGAAATTGGTACAAGAATGTACCCGACTATTATCACATGTGTTAGTGTTGTCAGAGTAGCTAGAAACAAGACGTCGCCTTTTGCAAAAACAAAACAAAGAGACGAAAAACCAGAAAATGTACGAAAAGATACGTTCCAGCTCTCAGGATCGAAGTGCTCAGCGACCACTCACAGGAAGGAGGAAATGTGGAGGCTCTGTCTGGATCAGCGGGGCAAGAAGTTCCTGCCCTCCTCTCAGGGCACCTGCCTGGCAGAGGCTCCATGCAAGTCCCAGGCTCCATGAACCTGGATCCCAACTTCACTGGAAAGAGAAATCCAGACCCAGCTTCCCTCCACCTGTGATAGCTAGGAGGGGGATTGCTGGGCCAGGAAGCCACTCCAATGGGGACTTGCTGGAGCCCAAAGCCCCCTTCTGGTAAGCAGCAGCGGGTGCAGAACTTAGACCTGCGGCCCCACAGCCACGCCTCCCCCCAGGCCACGGTTGCTCTCAAAGGCAGGCGGGTGAGGAGGCATGTGTGGCCTGAGCAGGATGCTAGAGAGTCAGGGAAGGTGAGGCAGGAGGAGGCACTGGCTCCGGCTGGCAGAGCCCTGGGTTCAGGACGAGAAGCCGGAGAAGCTCTCGACGTCCAGAGCCTGTGTGCTAGAGACTCACGAGCCGTATTTGGCCACAGATGGTTTTATTCGGCTTGCAGGTTTTCTGTTTGTCTGGCTGTATAATGGCTACAATATACGGAATACATTAACGAGATGGATTTGCAGTTTCCTTTCAAATCATGTTTCTTTGCAGCCTCCCATCTCCAAAGTGAGGAATGAGTTCATGGCCTCAGAGAAGGAGGTGAGGCTTCTACGCAGTACCAAATAAAAGGTCTTCACTTTGAGACTGAAAATCCACTTTTTAGAGCATGGAGAATGGGGTTGGCCAATGTTTCTGCTGAGGGCTGGGTAGGAAATCTTTTAGGTCAGTGGGTTTGTGGTCGGCAGGTTTGTGGTAACTCCTCTACGCTGTTATTGAAACATGAAAGTGAACAGACACGGCTGTGATTCAATAAAACTTTATCGGTCCTACAATTTGCACTTCATATAATTTTCACGTTATGAAACATTGTTTCTGTTTTGATTTTTTCCGACTCTTTAAAAATGTAGCAAACGTTTTCAGGTAGCTGGTTTTTGGTCCATGAACTGCCGTTTACATGTCCTTTTTCTAAGGCAAGACTAAGAGTGACCGCTCATCCAGGCTTGCCTGGGACCTTCTGCTTTAGCAGGAGAGTGCTCGCTCTGTCGGTAGTTAGATGGAGAGATGGCCCAGGTGTGTCTGCTTTGGGTCTTCCCTGGCTCCGAGGTGACCTCACCTGGAGTTAGGAGGTTCTGAGGGGACAGGGGCTGTGTCCTGGTAACAGAGGCTGCTGGACAGATGGACTGGGCCCGGGATGGGTTGGGAGACACAGCCAGACCTCAGGGGGTTCCTATAGAACAGGTGAAAATGAAGGAGGGTCCTGTGAGAAGGAAGGACCTTGAACCTGACAGGGCTAAGAGACAGCAGATCTCAGACCTCTAGCCTCAGCCATCACTAGGCCAAGCAGGGACAGGCAGACATGGGGTGTGGGCCCAGTGGCTAAAGGAGCCAGCTCGACAGTGCCCAGCAAGCCCATGTCACTCAGTTTTGTCTCCTGCCTGACCCCTGTAGACTCCAGATTTCCAATCCCTGGTTGGCAGCTGGGAAGAGTGGAAAGGGAATACCGGGAGCCAGGAAAATGGGGTTCCCGGAAGATGACTCAGGCAGCCCCAGAATATGTCTCCATCAGTAATAAAGTCCCGAAGCAAGTCTGTGCCCATCCACTGCGATGATGGTTGCTACGTGATGTTACCGTCATCAAGCCAAGCCTGCGGTAATGCCAACCCCTAAAGGCAGCCAGGACTTCAGCCAAGTTCAAGTCCTGCATTGCATCGATACTTTACGTGGACTGTGAGCAAGTCAGTTCTCCTCTCTGAGTTTTACTATCTTTGTCCATATAATGAGGTGGGGTGGGTTTCTTACTGGATCTGAACATCTGATTATTATTATTTTTTGTTTTTTGAGACAGTCTCGCTCTGTCACACAGGCTGGAGTGCAGTGGCACAGTTGGCTCACTGCAACCACCAGCTCCCGGGTTTGAGTGATTCTCCTGACTCAGCCCCCGGAGTAGCTGAGACTACAGGCATGCCCCACCACGCCCAGCTAATTTTTGTGTATTTAGTAGAGACAGAGTTTCACCATGTTGGCCAGGATGGTCTCCTGACCTCAGCTGATCCTCCCGCCTCAGCCTCCCAAAGTGCTGGGATTACAAGCGTGAGCCACTGCACCCAGCCAACATCTGTTTGAAAATCTCAAGCTAGTACCAACTGGTAAGAAAGAAAAGCAACCTCTTCAAATTGCAAAAGCCTCTCTACTAAGCTCTTGTATGACTATAAAAAGAAAATTAGCTAGGTGAGCACGGAAATCCCGTTTTTAGGGCAAATTTCCTTTGGGTTATAAATAAGCAGTTCTTAGCGGAAGGCCCCCCACACTGGACCTGGGAGGCCCACACCACTTTACCCTTGACCCAGATGCGCTGATGTTGGCACTAAAGGATGTGACATGCTGGAGGGAGCTCAGGTTCCTGGTGACAGCTGTTGCCAAGGTAACAGCAGACCAGGCCGCAAACAGGTAGAAACAACAGGCTCTTCTTACTCACCTTGGAAATTTCCAGGAAGCTGATTAAATCTTCTTAGAACCACAGATGGGAGCCAATAAGCCTTCTTCTTAGGAAACTCACAGCTCGAAGTCACCTTTGCTGGGCTGGGAATAAGAAGCCTGGGTTCTCGTATCTGTGCCGCAATCGCAGGCACTCCTTCCTCCGCTGGACTTCAGACACTGTGCAGTTTTTACAAGTTGAAGGTTTGTGGCAACGCTGTGTCGAGCAGGCCTATCAGCACCATCCTTCCAACAGCACCTGCTCACTCTGTGTCTTGTACCACATTTTGGTAATTCTCGCAATATTTCCGACTTTTTCATTATTATTATGTCTGCTACAGTGATCTGTGATGAGCAATTTTTGGTGTTATTTGATGTTACCGCTGTAATTGTGTTGGGGAACTATGAACCATGCCTATAAGATGGTGAACTTAATCAATAAATGTCATGTGTTCTCACTGCTCCACTGACCAGCCATTCCCCCGTTCTCTCTCTCTCTCTCTCTTCTTTTTTTCTCCCTCTCCTTGGTTCTCCTTATTCCCTGAGACACAATAAATATTGAAATTAGGCAAATGAACAACTTCACAATGGCCTCTGAGTGTTCAAGTGAAAGGAAGAATCACAGTCTCTCACTTTACTTCAAGAGCTAGATGTGAGGGAGCTAGTGAGAAAAGCATACTGAAAGCTGAGGACGGCTGAAAGCTTGGCCTCTTGTGCCAACGGCCCAGCTGTAAATGAAGGCAGAGAAAAAGAAGTTCTTGAAGGAAATTAAAAGTGCTACTCCAGCGAACACATGAATAATAAGAAAGCAAAGCAGACTTATGGCCGAAAGGGAGAACGTTTTCATGGCCTGGATAGAAGCTCAAACAAGCCGCCACATTCCCTTAAGCCAAAGCCTAATCCAGGGCAAGGCCCTAACTCTCTATGAAGGCTGAGAGAGGCAAGGAAGCTGCAGAAGAAAAGCTTGAAGCTAGTAGAGGTTGGTTCATGAGGTTTGTATTAGTTTGTTTCATACCGCTATAAAGAACTACCCGAGACTGGATAATTTCTTAAGAAAAGAGGTTTGAGCAACTCACAGTTCCATAGTCATAATAGGAAGCATGACTGGGGGGCCTCAGGAAACTTACAATCATGGCAGAAGGCGAAGGGGGACCAAGGACCTTCTTCACATGGTGGCAGGAGAGACAGAGCTGGGAGGGGGGGAAGTGCCACACACACTTTTAAACCATCAGATCTCATGAGAACTCATTCACCACCACAAGAACAGCAGGGGGGAAATCCACCCCCATGATCCAATCACCTCGTCCAATTAGACATGAGATTTGGGTGGGGACACAAATCCAAACCCTATCAAGGTTGAAGGAAAGAAGCCAGAACATAAAAGTGCAAGGTGAAGGCGCAGGTGCTGGTGAAGAAGCTGGAGCAAGTCATCCGGAAGATCCAACTAACATCCTGATGAAGGGGGCTCCACTGAACAACAGATTCTCAATGTAAATGAAACAGCCATCTACCAGGAGAGGTTACCACCTAGGACTTTCATAGCTAAAAAGGACAAGTCAATGCCTGGCTGCAAAACTTTGGAGGACAGGCTGCCTGCCTTGTTAGGGGACAATGCAGCTGGTGACTTTAAGTTGAAGCCAATGTTCATTTACCATTCCAAAAATCCTAGGGTCCTTAAGAATTATGCTAAATCTACTCTGTCTGTGCTCTGTGAATGAAACCATCAAGCCTGGATGACAGCACCTCTGTTTACAGCATAGTTTATTGACTATTTTAAGTCTACTGTTAAGACGTGCTACTCAGAAAAAAAAGATTCCTTTCAAAATATTACTGCTCATTGACAATGACAATGTACCTAGCCTTTGATGGAGATGTACCAAGAGCCTTGATGGAGGTGTTCTGGAGGTTAACGTTGTTTTCATATCTGCTAACACAAAATCCATTCTGCAGCCCACAGATCAAGGAGTAATTTCAAGTGGAATTATTTAAGAAATACATTTCATAAGGCTATAGCTGTCATAGCTGCCATAGATAGTGAATCCGCTGATGGATCTGGGCAAAATACATTGGAAACCTTCTGGGAAGGAGTCACCATTCTAGATGCTATTAGGAACATTCACGATTTATGGGAGGAGGTCAGAATATCAACATTAACAAGTGTTTGGAAAAAGTTAATTCCTCCCCTCATGGATGACTTTGAGGGGTTCAGTGGATGAAGTAACTGCAGATGTGAACAGCAAGAGAACTCGATCCTAAGCAAATAAACATGGAAATGGAAAACCAACTACCATATGTTCTCACTTATAAGTGGGAGCTAACTATCGGGTACTCGTGGACGTAAGGATAGTGATGGACACTGAGAGCTACTAGACGGTGGAAAGAGGGAAGAGGACAAGGGTTGAAAAGCTGTTGGGTGTTATGCTCAGTGCCAGGGTGACGGGATCAGACACACCGCAGACCTCAGCATCATGCAATGTGCCCAAGTAACAAACCTGCACACGTGCCCCGCTAAATCTAAAATAAAAATTGAAAAAGAAAACAAGAGAGAGAACTGGAGTAAGAGATGGAGCCTGAAGCTGTGACTGATCTCAAGATAAAACTGGAATGGGCCGGGCGCGGTGGCTCACGCCTGTAGTCCCAGCACTTTGGGAGGCCAAGGTGGGCGGATCATGAGGTCAAGAGATCGAGATCATCCTGGCCAACGTGGTGAAACCCCGTCTCTACTAAAACATACAAAAATTAGCTGGGGGTGGTGGCACGTGCCTGTAGTCCCAGCTACTCAGGAGGCTGAGGCAAGAGAGTTGCTTGAACCTGGGAGGCAGAGGTTGCAGTGAGCCGAGATTGCACCACTGCTCTCCAGCCTAGCGACAGAGCGAGACTCCGTCTCAAAAAAAAAAAAAAAAAAAAAAAAAAAAAAAAAAAAAAAGCTGGAACAGATGAGGAGTTGCTTCTTATGGATGAGCAGAGAAAGTGGTTTCTTGAGACAAAATCTACCTGGAAAAGATACCATGGAGGCTGTTGAAATGACAGCAAAGGATTTAGAATATTCCATAAACTTACTTAAAGCAGCGGCAGGTTGAGAGGAATGACTCTAAATTTGAAAGCAGTTCTACTATGGGTAAAATGCCACCAAACACCATCGCATGCTACAAGGAAATATTTCGTGAAAGGAAGCACCAGCCGATGCAGCAAGCCTCACTGCTGTCTTACCTTAAGACATTGCCACAGCCGCCCCAGCCTTCAGCAGTCACCACCCCAATCAGTCAGCAGCCATCAGCATTAAGGCAAGACCTTCCACCAGCAAGAAGATTAGGACTCACTGAAGGCTCAGATGATCATTAGCAGTTTTTAGCAATAAAGTATTTTTATTTCTTGTTTCGAGACAGAGTCTTGCTCTGTAGCCCAGGCTGGAGTTCAGTGGCGCAATCTCAACTTACTGCCACCTCCGCCTCCCAGGTTCACGTGATTCTCCTGCCTCAGCCTCCCAAGTGGCTGGGACTATAGGCATACACCACCACACCCCACTAATTTTTGTATTTTTAGTAGAGATGGAGTTTCGCCATGTTGCCCAGGCCGGTCTCCATCTCCTGACCTCAAATGATCTGCCCACCTCGACGTCCCAAAGTGTTGGGATTACAGGCGTGAGTCATTGTGCCCAGCCACATATTTTTAAATTACAGTATGTACACTGGGTTTTTAGACACAATGCTATCGATACTGTGGTACATTTAATAGACTTCAGTACAGTACAAACATAACTTTTATATGCATTGGGAAACCGAAAACTTTATGTGCCTTACTTTGAGATACTGGCTTTAATGCAGTAGTCTGGAACTGAACCTGTAATATATCCAAGGTATGCTTGTATTTTGCTGTGTTCCTCCAGGAAATTACTTTTTGTCTGTTTCTCCAGCTGGAAGGATTATGTCAAATCTAGGGAAAGGCCCTTGAAGGATTTCATGGCACCCCTCAGGGGACACTGTGGGCAGGAAAATGGCATTGATTTATTTTTTTTCAAGGGAAATCTTTTATTTTTGTTGCAGAAAATTTTGAGCATTTAAGTGGCAAAGAATACTATAAGCAAAATAATATTTCTTTTTAAAAAAGAAATGTAAAACAAAAAAGTAATGGTAAGAAAATGTTGACTCTTTTAGCCTACGAATTTGTTGCAAAATGAATAAAATTACTGAAAGGTTCAGTTAGGAGTATCTTTTATTTTCTCTTTGTAGGTGAATATTGGGTGTTTTGTGTAGTTCTGATAACAGTGTGTAGCATATAGAAACGTTCTTTCCAGTTTCTCCTGTCTCCATCTGGGCATGTCAAAGTTCAATTACGGTTTAAGCCATAGAGGACCTTTTATCACTTCTTGTCTTTTGGCTAAGATTAAGTATAACAGTGGATCTTTTGTCTTAATCAAATTACCATACTTATACTATCTCATTCCAGAGGGCCAGTGAAAAAGAAATGTATTTATAAGGATTATATTAAAATCATCAATTACATGGACCAGGCACAGTGGCTCATGCCTATAATCCCAGCACTTTGGGATCCTTCTGTGGCAGAAGGATCGCTCGGGCACAGGAGTTCGAGACCAGCCTGGGCAACATAACAAGACCCTATCTCTACAAAAAATTAAAAAATTCGCTGGATGTGGTGGCTCATGCCGGTAGTTCCAGCTACTCAGGAGGCTGAGGTGAGAGGTTTGCTTGAGCCCAGGAGTTTGAGGTTACAGTGAGCTATGATGGTACCACTGCACTCCAGCCTGCACAACAGAGTGAAACCTCATCTCTTTTTTAAAAAGTTAGCAAATATATAAAGAACACTACTTTGGGAAATATAGTTTTTGTTTTTGTTTTTTTGAGACAGAGTCGCGCTCTGTTGCCCAGGCTGGAGTGCAATGGTGCAATCTCGTCTCACTGCAACCTCCGCCTCCCAGGTTCAAGTGATTCTTGTGCCTTGGCCTCCCAGGTAGCTAGGATTACAGGTACCTGCTACCATGCCCAGCTAATTTTTATATTTTTAGTAGAGACAGAGTTTCACCATGTTGGCCAGGCTGGTCTCAAACTCCTGACCTCAGGTGATCTGCCTGCCTCAGCTTCCCAAATTGCTGGGATTACAGGTGTGAGCCACCGTGCCTAGCCTAAGAAATGTAGTTTTATCACACTCAATAAGATCAAGTGGAGCATCAATTAAATAAAAGCAATTATGCTAAAAAGATATTAATCAAAATTACTTTTAAAGAGAAAAAACAGGCAAACATCCTCTGCTGTGGGGCCGGCTGCTGTGAATGTTGAGTTATACCTGCACGTGGCTCTGGGTCTGAGAACCCTCACAGCTTGGCCCACCTCCTCCCTGGAGACCTGATGACCCCTGGGTCCCTGGTCATCCAGGGCCGTGCAGGGACAAAGGGCCCTTCGGGAAATACTAGAACTTAAACTCTGCTTCTCCCAATTTCTGTCTGCGGCAGTCATTTCATTTCTTAGTTTGCTGAGCTTTTTCTCCGTGGAAAGAGCTCAGCCACCTTCGTTGAGCTTTCGCCTCACTAGAAGTGCTGTGGTTTCCGTAGGAGGAGGGGGTTCCCTCCAGGTCCTTCCCAAGGTCGTGGGCATCTTTCTGCAGAGTTGCGCTTCTTGGTGTGTGGCTGAAGCTTTTGTGTGCACTGGGAAGTGTCTTCTCCATTTCTAAGCAGTACATTTCCTCCTCTATGACTTTTCTGTGAAGTTTCTCCCGATCTTCTTAACGTAGGTCAGGCAAGATTGGGAGTTTCACCTGAAGCTTCTGAGTCTCACTTGCAACCTGTGGCCTTGCAGACTGGAAAGATGCTGGCTCAGCTTGCAGACTCTTCATTTGAACTGGAAGCACTGCGTTTGTTTCATTGTCTTCACGTGACTTATCTGGCTTTCCTCCCTCAAGCCTTCTTAAAGAATCATCTAAGCTAACAGCACCGATTGTTTCTTCAAATCATTTTCTGACGGATTGTCTTGGTCTCCATTTTCCAATGCCCTCTTTCTGTCTGATTCCAAGCTGTGATCTTCTCTAAAGCGAGCATGAAAGCTTATCTCCAGCATGCTTCAGTCAGAGGTCTCTGCGGGCTCTGTCACCAAATCCTGTCCTATGTGCAAGTTCTGGTTTCCAAGCCTTCTCTCTGGGCCTTCGTTCCTTAGTTCCTGTCCTTTCTCCTTCTATGCCATAGTTGCTTGGAAGAACAGTTGGTATGATCTGGATTTTTTTTGTTTTTTGGAGATGGAGGCTCACTCTTGTTGCCCAGGCTAGAGTGCAGTGGTGCGATCTTGGCTCACTGCAACCTTTGCCTCCTGGGTTCAAGCGATTCTCCTGCCTCAGCCTCCTGAGTAGCTGGGAGTACAGGCATCAGCTATCACAGCTGGCTAGTTTTTGTGTTTTTAGTAGAGACAGGGTTTCACCATGTTGGCCAGGCTGGTCTTGAACTCCCAACCTCAAATGATCCACCTGTCTCGGCCTCCCAAAATGTTGGGATTACAGGTGTGAGCCATTGTGCCCGGACGGATCTGGCCTGATCTCCCAGCAAATCTCATGTTGAAATGTGATCCCCAATGTTAAAAGTGGGCCTGAAGGAGGGGTTTGGGTCTTGGAGGCGGATCTCTCATGAATGGCTTGGTGCTGTCCTTGCAGTAATGAGTGAATTCTCACTCTGTGAGTTCATGCCGGATCTGATTGTTTAAAAGAGCCTGGCCTCTCCCCGTTCTGTTGCTCCTGCTCTTGCCGTGTGACATGCTAGCTCCCTCTTCACCTTCCACCATGACTGGAAGCTTCCTGAAGCCTCACCAGCAGCAGATGATGGCACTGTGCTTCCTGTTCAGCCTGCAGAACTGTGAGCCAAATAACCTCTTTTCTTTATCAATTACCCAGCCTTGGGTATTTCGTAATAGCAATGCAAAATGGGCTAATTCCACAGTTTCGGGTTTTCCTGAAGATGAGTGAAGATGAAGGTTTTTATCCAAACCATTGGTATTTTCTTTGGAAGTCATTCCATATTATTCCGAGATGCTTTGAGGATGTGTTTGGCATCGGTCACTTGGGACTGGTGGGATTCGGATGCATCATTCAGGGGCCCTGTCTGTGCACCAAGGTGAGCGCGTCACCACATGGAATGAAGGTTTGGGGGGCTCATTATCTATTTTTTTCTAGAGGGTCTACCTCATCATTAAGTGGAGAGGCAGACCTGCCACATCTTCAATTGCTGCCAAGCAGTTTGTAACTTCAGGGGCCTGACTCCCGTGGCACGGGATCAAGGGCTCCCCACCTGTGGCATCACTCCACACTGCTCCCTGACTTGACTCTTCCGCTCAGGCAGAAAATCTCTTGGCTAGTTCTTTCCCCCTTTTTAAAGTATGTCTAGTCTTTACATAAAGTCAATCATAGGAGCACTTACCAGAATCTTCCAAGCAAACCTAAAGCCTTGGGCCTCGTCTTTCAGACCACGCCAGCAGAGGATGGCACAGCAGCCCCAGGCCCGGCCAGAAGGTCACACGCTGGCCATCAGCAGGCCCTCTGCAGCCACGAGGGGCCCCACAGCTCTGCCCGTGTTTGCCAGTGTCCTGTCGCTTACAACTGACCACACAGAAGCCCAAGCAAGTGCCCAGCCACCAAGGCAGCCCACCATAGGCTGGAGAGGGGAGGCCAGGCTCCACAAGCCAGTGCCTTCTGGTCGCTTGCTCTGGCCACTGCTCCAATGGACCGTGATCCCGTGTCCAGCACACTGGGGAAGTAGGAAAAGCCGAGGCAGCACAGCCCCTCCTGGCCTCCAGGAAACCTAAAAGAACAAAGCAGGGCCCAGCCAAGACCCCTGCTGTGCTCACAAGCACATGAAGGCACGTGGAGGGCCTGGAGGCTGGGTAGGGGCCTTGAGTGCCACGTCCCCAGGTAAGGCTCCTCCTTCTCATGTCAGCTGTCTCCTGCCACTGGAAGTCCAGCCTGCCTGCCTACAAGGTCACAGGGCCGTCTCTAAAGTTCCCTGTCTCCCTGCCCTCTCTCCTCCTTCCTGAAGGCCCTCCCTCATTTGTGTCTGCTCATCTGCTGGGCAGGGGCCGAGGACCAGAGGACCTCACAGAAGGCCTACTTTTCATGCAGGAGAAATTGGGAGAAATCCATGAAACAGGCAGCGTCTGAAGGTTTCATGGGTGTTCAGTGAAACTGCTTTGTCCCCGTCCAATCCAAGCATTCCGGGAGGGGAGAGGAAATTCTCCTGGCGTAACCAAGACCAGACTCCACCAGGTTTTAAGCATGCAGTTCCCCAGCTTGCCTGGGGTCCGCTAAGGCCGCCAAGTCTTCAGAAGCGTGCTCTGTGGAGTGGCTGTCCTAGCAGTGGGGTCTTCTTGCCTTCTTTCCGTGAAACTTATCACCTTATATTTATTTCTTTTGTTTTTCTTCTTTTTGTTGTTGTTGTTGTTGTTTGTTTTTTTGAGACAGAGTCTTACTCTGTTGCCCAGGCTGGAATGCAGTGGCGTGATCTCAGCTCACTGCAACTTCCGCCACCTGGGTTCCAGCAATTCTCGTGCGTCATCCTCCCAAGTAGCTGGGATTACAGGCACGCATCACCACACTTGGCTAAATTTTTGTAGTTTTAGTAGAGATAGTGTTTTGCCATATTGACCAGGCTGATCTCCAACTCCTGACCTCAAGTGATCCACCTACCTCGGCCTCCCAAAGTGCTGGGATTACAGGTGTGAGCCACCGCGCCTGGCCCACCTCTTAGTTCTTCAAACCACATCTCCTTCTCTAGGCCTCTCTGGCAGGCTCAGCCCAGAGCCCCCTTGCCCAATCACCTGCCCATCTGCAGTGATTTCCCCTTGGGTCTGGGGGCCTGGATGGGCACCTGGAAGCAGGACACAGGTCTCCTGGGATGTGGGGGACTGAGGGTGGGACTTGGCCTAGTGGGGAAGAATGAGAGGACCAAATGCATGATGGGGAGCCAAGAGGTCTTGGAAGCCAGGTGAAGGCTTCAGGGAGGATGGGCCACACTGCTGCAGTCCCCGCTCCCTGCACCTGTGCTCCACAGCCCCCCACTGCACCTGCGCTCTGCAGTCTCCGCTCCTTGCACCTGTACCCCGCAGCCCTGTTCCCTGCACCTGCACTCCGCAGCCCCCCTCCCCGCACCTGCGCTCTGCAGTCCCCCTCCGGCCCCCCTACCCCCGCACCTGCGCTTCGCAGTCCCTGCTCCCCGGCCTCTGGGGGAGGCCTGGTGTAAAACTGATCACCACACTGCCAGCCCCGGAACCACAGCCAGGGCTGCCAGTATGGTGATCAGTTTTATATCAGGTTTCTGCTCAAGATTTCATCTGAACAAATGTTTCCTCAGCTACAAAAATCAGTCACCACTGAACAGGACACTTGTAAACATGTTTAAAATGGTAAATCCTATATATATATATACACACACATATATTTTGCCACAATAAAAAAAAATGAATCAATCAAACGTCAGGCCAGGTCATCTCTAAGGCTCCTCAAGGTGTTCAGATTCTACTGTCTCACACTTGTCTTTAAGTTAAAAAAAAAATGGCACTCAGATTCTACACTGTAAAGTCTAAGATGTCACCTTTGGCTGGGTGCCGTGGCTCATGCCTGTAATCCTAATACTTTGGGAGGCCACGGCAGGAGGATTACTTGAGGTCAGGAGTTCAAGACCAGCCTGGCCAACATGGTGAAACCCATCTCTATTAAAAGAAAAATACAAAACTTAGTTGGGCGTGGTGGCAGGTGCTTCCCAGCTACTCAGGAGGCTGAGGCTCGAGGATCACTTGAACCCGGGAGGTGGAAGTTGCAGTGAGCAGAGATGGCACCACTGCACTTCAGCCTGGGTGACAGAGTGAGACTGTCTCAAAAAAAAAAAATGCATGGAGAAAAAGAGGTGGAAAGAGATATTTTGGCAATAGTGGCCAAAAATCAGAGAATAGCCCTTATCCTATTTTTTGTTGTCTCCAAATGCAGTCTCCCAGATAGGATGAGAAGTCAAAGGAATAAATACATACAAAGGTTAAATCCAAATACTTATGTAACAAGGTGAGAAGGATGTTTAAAAAACATCTCTTTAGCAACTGGTATCAGAATTCCTCTTGGTGAGGGGTAGAGGACTGTCTTTGTCTGGAAGATACTGTAAGTGGTACCTGGTGTGAGTGACAAGCCAAGGTTCTGGGCCTCCAGGAGGGAGGGAGCTATTGTGCATAAGACTGAGCGGACAATCCACTATTTTTGTTCCTAAGCAGGGCAGAGGTAGAGGAGGCCCCTCAGATGGGGGAGGAGGGGAAAGAGGAGGGAGACAGAACGTGGGATGATGGAGAAGGCTGGGCGGTGGGGAAGAGCAGCAGCATCAGTGCTGGGCAACTGTGCCCACCGCACAGTGCGGAGGTGGTCAGTGCTGCCAAGTGAGGTCTTCTTGCCAGGATAGATGTGCTGAGAGGGGCTGAGATTTATACCTGGGCAGAATTCCCGAGGGAACAGAGCCCAGAGGCTGCAGTGGTCCTGGGAGCTTGGCAAACTTGAGCGAGACTTTGAGTCTTCTCCAGCCATGTTGCTGGGAGGGCCAAGTGGACGTGACCCAGCTTCCAGGCTCCAGGCATCTGAGTGACACCTAAGGAAGGTAGGAACAGGCTGGGATCGGTGCTCATGCCTGTAATCTCAGCACTTTGGGAGGCCGAGGTGGGTGGATCACTTGAGGTCAGGAGTTCGACCCCAGCCTGGGCAACATGGTGAAACCCCGTCTCTAATAAAAATACAAAAATTAGTTGGATGTGGTGGCACACATCTGTACTCAGGAGGCTGAGGCAGGAGAATCACTTGAACCGGGGAGGCGGAAGTTGCAGTGACCCGAGATCGTGCCACTGCACTCCAGTCCAGAGTGAGGCTCCGTAGCAAAAAAAAAACAAAAAGAAGAAGGTGGGGACACAGCGCCCTGGGATGCCAGTGGAAGATCTTCTTCCGCTGCCTAATCAGCCCCCAGCTGGGTCTGCAAACCTGGCTTCAGGATGTACAAGCCCTTGGGGGAAGTGAGGGCCCCTCCCCAAAAGGGGAAATCCTGCCCCACCTTGACCACCCTCTGATAGCTTTGTTGTTTCCAGAGGGGAGAAGGGGGGACCCTCTGGAAATAGGGGGTTTCCCAGGCCCTTCCGCATTGAGGACCTGTTTCCTCCTCAAAAACATCCTGCCAGCCCAGCACAGCTGCAGCTGTGCCCAAAATAACCTCACAGCAAGGGCTGGTTCAGACTCCTCAGTTAAAAATAACCTGCAGTGGCCGGGCATCGTGGCTCACACCTGTAATACCAGCACTTTGGGAGGCCGAGGCAGGCAGATCATGAGGTCAGGAGATCAAGACCATCCTGGCTAACAGGGTGAAACCCCATCTCTACTAAAAATACAAAAAATTAGCCAGGCATGGCAGCAGGCACCTGTAGTCCCAGCTACTTGGGAGGCTGAGGCAGGAGAATTGCTTGAACCTGGGAGGCGGAGGTTGCAGTGAGCCGATATGGTGCCACTGTACTCCAGCGTGGGCCACAGAGGGAGACTCTGTCTCAAATTAATCAATCAATCAATAAATAAAACCTGCAAGCTGCTATGCCTGGACAGAGCTCAGGGCCCCAGGGGACTCACCCTCTCCAGGAGAAGAAGGCTTCCCTGTCCCCTGAGGCTAAGGGACAGACAGCTCATGAGGGGCTTCCTGGGTTCCAGCTGCTGCCCTCAGTTAAACTCCGCCATCAGCCCTGTGAACTGGGTGCTGACATGGCTTGGTTCTGTGTCCCCACCCAAGTCTCATCTCAAATTGTAATCCCCACGTGGGGAGGGTGGGAGGTGATTGGATCATGGGGACTGTTTCCCCCTGCTGTTCTCGTGATAGCAAGTGAGTTCTCACGAGACCTGACGGTTTTATAGAGCAGTTTGCTCTGCTCTTGCTCACGCTCTCTCTCTCTCTCCACCCTGTAAAGAAGGTGTTTGCTTCTCCTTCTACCATGATTGCAAGATTCCTGAGGCCTCCCCAGCCCTGCAGAGCTGTGAGTCAATTAAACCTCTTTCCTTTACTGGTCTCGGGTGTTTCATTATAGCAGGGTGAGAACGGACTGACAGAGGCACCACTTTCATCATTGCACAAAAGAGGACACATATGCACAGAGAGGTTAATTAACTGGCCCAAAGTGCCACAGCTCAGGAGTGGCAGAGCCAGGCTCAAGCTGGGCAGTGTGGCCAAGTCTGTGGCCCTGCGTGTTCCCTGTTCCTCCCTCCGAGCCAGGAAACAGTGAGGGGCTGAACCTGCTCCCTCTGCTTGGGTAAGTCGCTGTCCTTCAGCCTCACTCTCCTCACAGGCAAAGTTGGGTAAGCAGCCCATTTGTAGCTGGGGGTGTGAGGTCAGGTGCAGTCCACATGGAGCCCTGGCCCAGGTGAGGTGCTTCTGAGCGGGAGCCATGCCAGTTCCACGGATGGGAACGCTGAGATCCACAGGGAGGTGTGGGGTGCGTCCGACAGGAGAACCAGCTCCCCGGACTCCCAGCCCATGCCCTTCATTGACATCTGTCCCTCATACCACTCACACATTATACTTGTATTCCGTTTTGTACTTTTCAAAGCAGTTTCTCATCTGCCTTCCCATTTGACCTTGACAATCACCCAGAGGATGGGTTGTGAGCACAAACCGGCCCTAAAGCTCTTCAATGGCTTCTTTTTGGCCTTAAGCTCAAGGCCTGAGCCCTCGCCAGGGCCCTCCTCTACCCAGCAGGGCCCTCCTCTACCCGGCAGGACCCTGCGCTCTGCCTCCCCCATCTCTGATGTCCCCTCTATGTGTGCTGGACTGGTCCCCTGTCTTCCTCTATCCCTCACTGCTTTTGCGCTCCCTCTTCCCCTGGCTAGGACACTCTCTGCCCTCTACCCAGCAACCCTGTTCCCCTTTCCCACCTTCACCCCTGGGGTGGCAGGTCAAGGCCCCCGTGATAGACTCACAACACAGAGATGGCCCTTTCTTCACAGCCTTCTCAGAGCTGGCAATGGTGACGTTATTTGCATTTTATCTACTTAAAAAAATTCATTTTAGGTTTAGGAGTGCATGTTCAGGTTTGTTATATAGGCAAATCACATGTCATGGGGGCTTGGTGTTCGGATTATTTTGTCACGCAGGTAATAAGCACAGTACCTGATGGGTGGATTTGGATCCTCACCGTCCTCCCTCCCTCCACGCTCCAGTAGGCCCCAGTGTGTGCCATTTCCTTCTTTGGTGTCCATGTGTACCTACATTTTATCTGTTTAACGTCAGTCCATCCAGCTCACGCGGCCATGAGCTCTAGGGGAAGGGTTTGTATCTGTTTTTCTCCAAGCTCTGGACCCTCAGGACACCAGGCCTAGCCCAGAGCCCACCATGTAGTCAGCCTCTGTGATATTCAGGTGGACAGGCCTCCCCACTACAGATGGGGACTGAACCTTGAATAATGAGGAGAGACTTGCCAGAGGTGGAGCTGGGCCCCGGGTGCCTGTCTGTCCAGCAGTGGCCACGACAGCCAGAGTAGAGTTAGGGACATAACCCTGGCACATCCTGTCAGGCAGGAGGGGAGCCTGCAAGTGCCCAGAGGACAAAGGTCCACACTCCTGTCTTTGGTTTCTGATAAATGAGATGATCTGTGTGAAGGCGTCTTAAACAATCAGAGACGCCACAGTTCCCTCCCTTCCTGTAACGTGTGGAGATGCACAGACCCTCCAGTCATGTAACACATGGCCTGTTTATTCAGTCTCTCACAATGTTCTGGGTTACGAATTCAGTGAGGCTGGTCTGAGCAATTTTCTGCTCCTTGTGGCTTTGACTGGGGTCGCTAAGTGGTGTTCAGCTGGCAGAGGGGCTGGCCTGGCAGGCCTCAGACAGCTGCCCTCAGGCTGGGCACTCGGCAGAGTGAGGGTGACCAGGTCCTTGTCCCACTCCATGGGACTCTCAGGGCCTCTCTGCACCTGGGGGTTGAACTTGGCTTCAAGAGACCAAGGTGGGAGATCAAGACCATCCTGGCCAACATAGTGAAACCCTGTCTCTACAAAAAATACACAAATTAGCCTGGTGTGGTGGCATCTGCCTGTAATCCCAGCTGCTCAGGAGTCTGAGGCAGGAGAATTGCTTGAACCCGGGAGGCGGAGGTTGCAGTGAGCCGAGATCATGCCACTGCACTCCAGCCTGGGCGACAGAGTGAGACTCTATCTCAAAATAAAAAAAAAGAGACCAAAGTGGAAGCCACCAATCCTTGTAAAGTCTGAGCCCAGTCTAGACTGGCACAGTTACCCCTGCTGTACCTTACACAGGCCAACCTAGGCTCACCCGGAGGGCCAGACCCCACCTGTCAAGGCAGGTTTTACTTTCTCTGTCTCACAGATAGGTAGGTTGAGGTTCAGAGAGGTGAAGCATTCAAGGTCATGGAACTTACCTGGGACTTACACCTGGAAATTCACACCTGGGACCACAGCCTGGAGTGTATGCTTAAAGTCCAGGCTCTGGGCTGGGCATGGTGGCTCATGCCTGTAATCCCAGTGCTTTGGGAGGCCAAGACAGGAACATCCCTTGAGGCCAGGAGTTCGAGACCAACCTGGGAAGCATAGTGAGACTCTCTCTCTACAAAAATAAAAAATAAAATTAGCCAGGAGTGGTAGCGCTGAGGCAGGAGAATTGCTTGAGCCCAGGAGGTGGAGGTTGCAGTGAGCCGAGATCACGCCACTGCATTCCAGCCTGGTTGACAGAGCAAGACTCTGTCTAAAAAAAAAAAAAAAAAAAAAAAAAAGAGACCAAGGTGGAAGCCACCAATCCTTGTAAAGTCTGGGCCCAGCTACTTGAGAGGTTGAGGCAGGAGGATTGCTTGAGCCCAGGAATTTGAGGCTGTAGTGAGCCATGACTGAGCCATCGCCCTCCAGCCTGAGCAACAGAGTAAGACCTAGACTCTAAATAGACAAAGCCTGAACTCCCCTGCCAGGCTGCCCTCTTTCCTCCATGCTGGCTACGGTGGCCTGGATGGGTCAGGACTGACTGAGCCAACTCCCATCTCACCTGTGGCTCCCAGCCTGGCTGCTCACTCAGCTAAGCAGCTCGTGTTATCACGGGGCCCCTGGCCCTGCCTGCCAGAGGCTGGCTTGAAACGGTCTGAGGTGGAGTCTGAACATTGTTTTTTCATTTGTTTTTTTTTTTTTTAGATGGATTCTCGCTCTGTCACCCAAGCTGGAGTTTAGTGGTGTGATCTCGGCTCACTGCAACCTCCAATTCCCAGGTTCAAGCGATTCTCCTGCCTCAGCCTCCCAAGGCTGGGATTACAGACACATGCCCCCACTTCCAGCTAATTTTAGTAGAGATGGGGTTTCTCCATGTTGGTCAGACTGGTCTCGAACTCCTGACCTCGTAATCCACCCACCTCAGCCTCCCAAAGTGCTCGAATTACAGGCATGAGCCACCGTGCCTGGTGACACTGGTACTTTTCAAAGTGCTCAGTGATTTCCATTAAAGCCAAGGGCTGAAAACCCCTGGTGACAACCAGAGGCTCCTCTCCCTTGCCTGCTCCTGCCTGGAGGGCCCCCCTGAGCATCCAGCCCCTCCCTCCAGTCATGGGAGGGGGAGGGAGGGTGGGACCTGCTTGGCAATTGTCCCTGGTGGAGGGGGACACATGCAGCAGGGGCTGGACCAAGTGGCCCTCACCTGAGCAAGGCCAGGTCCGGTTCTGCCAGGGGCTGAGGATGAGGGCTCCAGTCCAGCACTGCCATGTGCTAGTTGAGGTTTCTTAACTTCCCTGAACTTCTCCACAGCGTGGTTAATAATGACCGTCGTGCTGCCTTCACAGAGGGTTTTCAGGATGCAAAAGCGGGAACAAATGTAAAAATGCTTAGCAAAACAAGGCCACGCTGTTACACGGAAATTACAAAACTTCACTGAAAGAAGTTAAATAACTAAATAAGTGGAAAAATGTCGTATGTTCATGGATTGGAAGATTTAACACTGGGAAGATTTAAAATTGTCCCTATGATTAATACTACCCAGATTGATGTGCAGATTCAATGAAACATTAGGTTTAAACAAATTCTTACGGTCAGAGACCAGAAGGCTTTCGGACAGCAGATACACTACATGTGTCTCTGAAATGCATCTTATAATTGAGGGCGTGTCACACTTTAAGTGTCACAGAGCCTCTTCGGCTGGGGCCCTCTCGTGAGGTCAAGGGGTGAGCCCTCCCAGAGCCCATGCTCCTCCCGACATTTCCAGGGCCTTCCTGAGCTTCTTCCCAGGGTCTGCCTTCCTGAGGCTGGCCTGGTTTGCATATCCCAAGCGGCAGCTTCTCGTGGGACAGGGGGTGTGGATGATGGCAGGCTAGGACATGCATGTATACATGAATGTGCACATATTTAGGGTACAGAGCAGAAGGGGGCGGGTGGGGCTGGCCCACCCCACACCATTGTGTTGTAGTGCAGAACTCCCAAGAATCCAAAAAGACTCCATTGAAAGCTGGCCTTCTGGGTCTCGGTGAAGGCATATTTATCAAGAGGCTGGAACACATTTTATTTAATCGTTTGCCAGCTATATGACTTTTAAATATTTAGAGTAGGTGGGCCTCCGATTCTCCTCTTGCCTCAGCCCCTGGAAGGATTAGCGTAAGGTCTGCAGAGTACCCATTTCTCTGAAAACAACGCCCATCTC
Source organism: Cacajao melanocephalus (assembly GCA_963573385.1). Taxonomy (NCBI): domain Eukaryota; kingdom Metazoa; phylum Chordata; class Mammalia; order Primates; family Pitheciidae; genus Cacajao; species Cacajao melanocephalus. The sequence continues at coordinate 48,105 of CAUYLG010043384.1, forward strand.
AGGAATTGGCGCAGGCAGTCCCCTTTCCGGAGGGCCTCCCCCATGTCTGCCTGGCCTGTCCAGTTCTTCTCTCAAGTTTCAGCCCAGATGCCGACTCTCCCGAGCAGACAGGCCCCGTGGCCTTTGCTCCTTCCCTCCCAGCGCTCTCTGGCTAGAATGTGTGGTCTCATGAAGAGCCACTAACGGCAGGAGCTGGGGACTCTTTGAAGGCTCTGACCTTGGCCGACTCTCCCAAGGATTCCCAGACCCTGGCATGGGTGCCAGTACAAGTGCCACCCAGGGCAGGCTCGGTGGAGACATCTCCAGTTCATTTGCCCACTTCAGTCCAGTTGCTTTAGATGCCCTTCCCTGGCATCTGTAATGCGCCCACATACTACCTGGGGCTGCAGATTCCAGTTCTGTAGGTCTGGGAGGGACCTAAGATTCTGCCCTTCTAACCAGCTCCCAGGTGAGGCTAATGCTGCTGGCTGGGAACCACACTTTGCATAGTGAGGCTTCAGAGCGCCTTATCTTCCAGGAAGGCAAATGCAATAGATGCGCTGCCTGTGGCCAATGCTTCCTTAAATGCTATGATGCTGCCACTCTGAACCCGAACGGCACCTGCCCCACAGTCCTGTGGGAGAATCCATTAGGAAGTAGCAAAGCAGACTCCCCACTGAGGAGGGCCGTTCAGGGCTTGGGAAGCCAGGGAGGCCCAGAAGGGACATGAGGGGGTTGGGATGCAGGCTGCAGCCTCTGGGCCCAGGGGCCTGGGTGCCAGGCTCAACACAGTTGCTGCTCACCAGTGAGCTTGCGTGAGACACCTCCTCTCTCTGGGCCTCTGCACCTCGTGGGTACTATCTGCCATGAGTGAGATGGGAAACTCTTCCAAAGAAAGGAGGGCTGCAGGAGGCGGAGGTTGCAGTGAGCCGAGATTGCGCCATTGCACTCCAGCCTGGGCAACAAGAGTGAAAATCCATCTCAAAAAAAAAGAAAAGAGGGCTGGACGCTGGTGAGCTGGCATAATTGGCAAGCGCAGGTGTGATCAGCTCTGACTGCGGACCGAATGCTGTTGTGCCCACTTTCCCTGTACCAGTGTCTTTAACCCTCAGGGGTGGGTGCTGTTCTTATTACCTTTTCACAGAAGAGCAAACTGAAGCCCAGAGGCTGCAACTGCTGTTAAGACCCCAGTTCCCTGCCCTCTACTGAACCCTCTTGTCACTCTGCCTCTCCAGCATGAAGCTGTGGAACCGTCATAGGTTTATTGCCTGACACATGCAGGAAGTCACTATGCGAGACCCCACCTTGCAGCAGAGAGAGAGGTTTCATCGGTGTAGGGCCACCAAGTCAGGAGATGGGAGGAAACCCCAAATCCATCAACTCCCCAAGGAGTTCAGGGCTAGAATTTTTAAGGGTTTTGAAGTGGGCCAAAGTGTGGAGGTCTTTGATTGGTGAAAGGGTGCAGTCATGGGTCAGGGATGGGAAGAAACCACACACTGATTCCGTCCCTCTGTTGGGGGCTTCAAGCTGGTTGGCGTCAGCTGTTCTGATGGCATTCAGGATCTGCTTAAGCAATTCTTAAACAAAATTCCTATGATTCAAATGTCAGAGATCCCATCTAGAGAAACCACAGGGATGCAAATTGTCCATACCTGGGGCTACGTGACTTTTGGTTACAAGGAAGTGGGTCAAAGTACAGCCTGATGAATGCTTAATTAGAGCTACATTACTGTCCATTCCTGTTAACCCTGCAAAGTGAGGATGGCTTCAGCTAGAGCTGCACTAGGTTAAGAAAGAGAGAAGAAGGGTGGGGTTCTCACCCCTACCTTCCTCCCCAGACTGCAGCCTGCAAACCTCCTCGAGTCCCCTCTGGCTCCAGGGCTTTGGCTGCAGACAGATCAGAAAGGACCCTGGGTCTGTCCCGCCCCAGCCAGGCAGCCTAGTGCCTTCAGAGCAGGTGCAGCCCAAATGTTCCTCAGAGATTTGGGGGCTGCTTGTTTTGAACAGCCCTGTTAGGTTTAAAATAATAACCTGAGCTTGCCCCAGCCAAGTCCTTGCCTCATTGTGTTGCTGTAGTCTGTTTCCTTGTCCGTCTGGTCCCCTCAGCTGTGCACTCTCAGAAACGGGCTGTGTTCCCTCCTCCCTAGGTCTCCAGTTCCGTGTCTGGCACACAGTGGGTTTCCCCTTCAGAGGTGCTGGGATGCAGTGGCAACGTGCTTCCAGATCTTACCACCAGAGGGCAGGCGGGCACAGCAGCCGAGTTTGAGCAGCTCCTGAGGAAGTGGGGCTGGGTGGGTCCCTGTGCGTCCACCCGCAGGGCAGGGAAGGACCAGGCGCAGAGGGTAAATGAGGACAGGGGCTTGGGGCAGTCTCTGCACCTCCCATGCTGATTCCAGAGCTTCCTTTTCTCTTCCTTCCCCTCCATTTTCCCCTGCCATCTCTTTTCCACTCCCTGTCTCCCCTTCCCAATTTTGACTTTGTGTGACTTTGGGCCAGAAACCTCTTCTCTCGAAGTTGTAGTTTTCTCATCTGTAAAATGGGGAAGTAATGCTACTACCCAATTCTGTACATTTCCCTCACTTCCCTTCCTCAGGCTTTGGGACCCTCTGTGCAGGACCATGCTTCTCGGCTCCCAGTGGGGAGCTCAGGACTGTGACCCAGGCAAAGCCAGGGGCCCCTTGAAGTAAGCTGCCTCCTCCTCAAGCCTCCTCTGCCTCCTGCCTGGGACAGGACACCTGCAGGCCTGGCCCTGTGGGGTTGGGTGGGGCTGGCAGAGTGGGTGGGCTGGGAGCTGTGGCAGCTGTGCGGGGTACACACAGGACATCAGCTGGCCCTGTTCTGCTCAAGCATAGATCAGCAGGCAGGGATGAATGAATGAGTGAATGAATGAATTAATGAATGGGAGAAATTCAGGCATGGCTTCAGAGTACTTGTAGCAAAGGGATTTTCATAGCCACTGCCAGTGGAATCCGGAAGTCTCGGAGCCCAGCTGGAATGCAGTCCACTGAGGGCTTGTCCTCTTCTTGAAGGCTCTTGCCCCTTTTGGACTTCCCACTGCAGAGGCCTGAGGGGACCCTTAGTCTAAGCTTTCTGGGGGTGAGGGGAGGAGTCTGCTAACTGGGAGGGTTTATTCCAACATTCATTTATTTATTCCTCATCAAACAAACACAACCTAGCCGACCCTCGGGGACTGTGCCTGTGTCTGCGCTGTGAACATCCGGAGGAACTGGGCCGTGGGTGGGCGTGGAGGGGCCAGAGTGCTCCGAGGGGAGCCAGGGCAGGCCTGTCTGTGGAGAGGGCTTTTGAGCAGGAACCATGTGCTTTGAGCAGAGATCCCACAGAGAGTCCCAGGTCACCTGGACAGGCAGCTTCAGAGAAGTCACTGGCCAAAGAATCAGAGGCAGGGGTACCTGGCGAGCTGCGCTGGTCCAGGCCTCAGGGAATGAGGGCAAAGCCGCAGCTGCGGTCGGTTAGCAGCGCTGGGTCCAGGGACGCCTCGGCTCCCACGCCCGCTCACGCCATGCTGTCTCCAGGGGAAGGGTTTCTGGGCGGGCCCAGGAAATGGGGATGTGTCATCTGAGTGGGTGCTTAGTCCCCAGCGGAGCTCACGGCTGACAGCCAGGCCTGTCTCTCCTGTCACTAGATCCCACCTGCAGGGACTTGCCCAGCACTGACCTAAATTTCCTGGCCACTCTGTTAGCACCTCCAGGGCAGGGCAAGGCCTGACTTCTCAGAAGCCCAAACAGAATGTGTGACCAACAGTGCAGAGACTCAACCTCCACCTGGGCCGGGGAGCCCAGCTCCACATGGGGCTCAAAGGGCTGCCGTGGGCTCCCTGGGCACTGCCGGCACTGACCCTTCCCGGAGGCGGGCCTCTCAGTGGGTGGGGGCAGACAGCACCCGGGAGGATTTAGGAACATGGCAGGTGTGGGATCTAGGGCAGAGGGTGGCGTGTGTGTGTTCGAGGCCTGTTTCCCCTTTGTGACTCTTCTAGTTTGCTTCTCAGGGAAGCAGACTCAGTTCAGCCCCGGGGGAAGCCGTGGGCTTCTGCAGGCCACCCTGGGCCCGCCTCCTGAAGTCTCATTCCCTGCTCCATGCAGGCACCCGGCTCTCCTGCTGCCCTGGGGAAGTCTGAGCCTCCCATCTTGGCGGCAGCCCCCACCCCCAACCTCCGCACACTCAGTTCTCTTGCCACACAGCCTACACCCCCAACCTCCGCACACTCAGTTCTCTTGCCACACAGCCTAGAAAATTCTGCCTCTGGCTTGGGGCTCCATTTGCTGAGCCAAGATGAGGCATAAATCACAGGGTTGCGAGCTGCCTGAGGCTATCTGGAACCTACAGACCTCAGAGCCCACAGAACCGCAGCCCCTACCCCCCATCCCCGGGCCATGTCGTCGCTGGCGTCTTGGCTCTTCTCTCACTGAGCCTGCCGTAGTTAAAACAGTTCCAACCTCATGGCAGGCCAGGCCTTGGGAGCCCAGGCAGCTCCTGGTCACAGGGGGTGTGTTGGCATGATCAGAATAAGCAAATAGTATTCTTTTTAGATTTTTTCTTGAATTACAAACTGACAATTAAGTCTTTCTAGGCTGGGCACAGTGACGCATGCCTGTAATCCCAGCACTTTGGGAGGCCAAGGCGGGTGGATCACTTGAGGTCAGGAGTTCGAGATCAGCCTGGCCAACATGGTGAAACCCCTTCTCTACTAAAAATACAAAAATTAGCTGGGCATGGTGGTTCATGCCTATAATCCCAGCTACTCTGGAGGCTGAGGCAGGAGAATTGCACGAATCCAGGAGGTAGAGGTTGCAGTGAGCCGAGATCATGCCACTGCACTCCAGTCTGGGCAACAGCGCAAGACTTTGTCTTAAAAAAAACAAAAAACAAAAGTCTTTCTAGATAATTCCAGACTCCCAAATACCCCCACGCAGATCCAGGGGAATTCCAGTTTGAGGCGTGTTGAGAGAACAGGAGTTGCGTGGAATCAGCCTGGGGCTGGCTGTGCGGCTGGTTATCTGAGGGGCCGCCTTCTCTGAGCCTTGTCTCTGAATCTATGGTTCCTCATAGCTCTGGCTTCCTTGCCTCTGATTCCTCGGAAATGTCCCAGGCCCTAAAGCCGGTCAGACACTGGGCTCCAGCGTGTAGCTGAGTCCAGAGGAGCTGTGGGCCAGCGTCTTGGCATTGGTAGGCCAGCAGCCTGGGAAAGCTCCATGTTCCCTCATCAAGGAGGGGACAGGGATCTGGGCAGCACAGGGTACCGTCCCTAGGCCAGGTTCAAGGAGCACTGTCAGGGACACCTGGGCTTCTTGGCTCCTGGCCAGACCTCGGGCAGCAGCCTCGGCATCCACATCTGCCGGTGCTCTCTGAGAATGAGGCCACAGAATCAACACCGAAGCATCCTGGCAGAGGTGGGGCAGTCACTCGAGAAGCAGGGCTGGGCACATTCACTACCTGCCTCCATTTCCCCTTCCTAGCAGTATCCCAGGGAACAAAACTGGAATGACCTCTTCCACACAGGAGATGGTCTGCTGGGACCACAATTCAAGGCCCTCCCTCCCCACCTGCCCACTGCCCCTGCCGCCCTCTTGCAGGTAAGGGACAGGCTCCTGCTCAGCCTGGCCAGTCACTGCTCCCTCCTGGAGTTTGGCTGTTGAAGAGAGGGAAAGAAGAAACTGGCTGGGGTGCCCCAGTCCTGTCCAGGGGCTAAGAGGCAGCTGCCTGCCCTGATTGCTGGGCTGTGAGTCAGAGGTTGCAATTCCTGCTCCAAAGCCTCTGGAACTGTCCTGGGTGTTGGCCATGCCCAAGCCTGGGTCCCACCTCTGAACTTAGTTTATGTTATTATTTGAATTATGTCCCGTTATGGTCCTTTTTTTTTTTTTTTTTTGAGATGGAGTTTCGCTCTTTTTGCCCAGGCTAGAGTGCAACGACACGATCTCAGCTCGCTGCAACCTCTGTCTCTCAGGTTCGAGTGATTCTCCTGCCTCGGCCTCCTGAGGGGCTGGGATTACAGGCGCCTGCCACCACATCAGCTAATTTTGTATTTTTTTTAAGTAGAGATGGGGTTTCACCATGCTGGCCACACTGGTCTCGAACTCGATCTCAAGTGATCCGTCCACCTCAGTCACCCATAGTGCTGGGATTACAGATGTGAGTCACCACGCCTGGCCCCATTATGGTTTAATTTGTCCTGCTGGGCTCTGAATGTTTATGCTCCCCCAAAATTCATAAGTTGGAGTCTTATCCTCCAATATGATGGTAGTAGAGGGTGGAGTTTGAAGAGGTGATTAGGTCAAGAGGCTGGAGCCCTTGTGAATGGGGTTAGTGCCCTTATCAAAAAGAGCCAAGGGAGGTGCTCCTTCCACTCACTGAGGACACAGCTAGAAGGTGCCATGTATGAGCCAGAAAGCAGAGCTTCACCAGCCACCATGTCCGTCAGTGCCTTGTTCTTGGACTTCCCAGCCTCCAGAACTACAAGCAATACATTTCTGCTATTTATAAGCTACTCAATTTATGGTATCTTATTATAGCAGCCTGAACAGACTAAGATGGTTCCCTCAAAACTCATACATGGAAGTTCTCACCCCAGTACCTCAGAATGTGACCTTGTTTGGAACGAGGATCGTTGCGGATGTAATTAGTTGAGAGTGAGTGGGCTCCTGATCCGACATGGCCGCTGTCCTTATAGAAAGGAGAAATGTGCACACAGGCACATATACAGGGAACCGTCACATAAAGGTGAAGATGGCCGTGTGCAAGCCAAGGAGAGGGGCCTTGGAAGGAACCAGCCCCCTTGACACCTTGATTTCAGACTTGCAGCCTCCAGAACTTAAATGTGAGAGGAGCTAGATAAATCGAAGAAGGAATTCTTGAGACGGCAATACAGAAGTCCTGCCTGAGTTTCCAGCCGCCGTCTGTGGAGTTTCGACTCAAGCTGCAACATCATCTCCTGCCTGAATGTTCAGCCTGTCAGGCCGCTGCCCAAACTGCGGACTCACCAGCCCCACGGTTGTGTGAGATCATTTGTTAAAGTCCGTCTCTCTGTCTCTGCCCCACTCTCTGTTTCTCTTGGGGACCCTAGTACATAAATAATTAATTCCAATAAATTAACTTTTGCCTAAGTTCATTTAAGTTTTATTGGTTTGCAATTAATAAAAAAAACCCTGATATGACAGAATGAGAGATTCTGCTATTTTAATTGAACTTATTAATGCAGCTTTTAAAAGTGGTAATCAGAAGAGCCAGGTGCTTATTTAAGCTTGGAAACAGAAAAAGGAAGACCCACCGAGGCTGGAGCTGGCAAAGTCCCTCCCACCCAGAGCACGGAGCTCGGTCAGCAGCTGCAGACATCTATCCCATTGGCAGAGCCCCCTGTCTGGGAGTATCAGCTACAACCGTCTGATGCCATTGAATATCCCAGTGGCCCAATTCCCATGTTCCGATTCCACGTTTACCAAGCAGACTTCTGCTTAGAGAACTCCTCTGGTCATGCCTTTGCAAAAAGTCAGTTCTTCAACATTCGTGTCTCGTCATACATTCTATACATGGCCACAAATGCTTGTTCTGCGTGGGCCCTCCCCCGAGAGACAGATTCTTCTTGGCAAGGTGACAGTTCTGGTTCTGAGCCTGCAAGACTCTGAGCATCCAGAGGCTCTGCTGCGTAAACCTTTTAGGGTTCGGTGTGCTGGGCCCCACAGCAGCCTTTCCGGGAGAGAGTGTGCCATTTATTCCCTGCTGGACACAGCCCCTCCCTGACCTGCCTGTGTTGGCCCCAAGCTGGGCGCTCCTTCCTGCCATAGGCTATGGTTAGGAATGGGCCACGCTGGCCAGGTGTGGTGGCTCACGCCTGTAATCCCAGCACTATGGGAGGCCGAGGAGGGCAGCTCATGAGGTCAGAAGTTCAGCCTGACCAAGGTGGTGAAACCCCATTTCTACTAAAAATACAAAAATTAGCCAGGCATGGTGGTGGGTGCCTGTAATCACAGCTACTCGAGAGACTGAGGCAGGAGAATCGCTTGAACCTGGGAGGCAAAGGTCGCAGGGAGCCAAAATCGTGCCATTGCACTTCAGCCTGGGCAACAGAGAGATTCCGTCTCAAAAAAAAAAAAAATGAGCCACACTATGGTTTGAATGGCTCCCTTCCAATGTTCAGGTGTGACCAATGTGATGGCTTTAACAGCAGGGCCTCTAAGAGGTGATTAGGCCAAGAGTCTCTCCTTTGTTAATGAGATCAAGGCCCTCGTGGAAGGGGCTTCACATGGCCTCTGGCTCATTTGCCTCCCAGTTTCCACCACACCAGGACACAGCGCTCCTCCCCTCTGGAGGGTGCAGCCCTCTGTAGATGACTGAGCCTGCTGGAGCCTTGATTTTGGACTTCCCAGCCCCCAGCACTGTGAGAAGTAAGTTTCTCTTCTTTGTAGGTTACCCAGACTCAGGGATTCTAAATACCAGCAAGAAATGGACTAAGGCCGTGTCGTTGCCCTTGAGGGCTTTGTAAACGGTAAAGCATCTTCCAGGCGTGGGCTGTGCCTCTCACCCCCGTGGGGCAGTCAGAGGTGAATATTAATGGAAGTCTGAATATATCAGCTCTCCTCCTCCAAGTGCCTCCCACAAGTGGCAGAGTCCCCATGTCTCTGGGCTCCCCCAGAGGAAAGGCTCCCATGTTGTTGCTCCATTTGCCATTGAGTGGCTTCCTTCAGAGTGACACTCAGTGTCTGCCCACAGGCCTTGCCTTCCCACAAGCCTCAGTGCTAATGGCCCACCTTGACCTAGTGTCATCATGGAAGGCCCAGGACAAACCATCTCTGCTTGAAAGCAGAGTTCACCCTCAGCCCCAGTCACAGGAGGGGCTGCTTCTACACACCTGGTCACTGGCCTTCCCCAACCACCAGGTCCCGCACACCTCCATCTCTCCTGTCTTCTCTGCCTCCCTGCGTTTTGCTCCTGGGCTGCTGGCTTTTCAGTTTACCATCTCCTTCAGCCTCCTTAGGGCCCACCCACCTCAGACACCTGCTGGCCCTGCCGTCAAGTCCTTGCCTTTGAGGCCAGCCTGGATGGGTCACCCTGCCCTTGTCAAAGCCCCAGCCTCTGTGCACTTTGCTCTGGCCAGTCTGACACACCATTTCTCAGGTGAGCCTGGCAGAAACCTGGAGCCTCTGCCCTCCACCTTGATTTCTTCTCCCAAGCCCTGTCTCTGCCTGAGTCAGAACCCAACTCCAGTCCTGCCTCTGACGCTGGAGCTGAACTCAGTCCTAGGCAGGCGGACGGGAAAACAGAAAGAGCATTGGCTCTGGTGGAGATGGCAGATTGGCCCATGTGTTTATCACCTGTGGTTTCCCAAACCCCACAAGGGGGCAGGGCACAGAGACGAGGAGGCAAGAGCGGGTGAGAGTTCACGACTCTGCAAGACGGGAAAGCAAGGGGACCACGGCAATCCATTCAGCAGCATGGACGTCAGACCTCCAGGCGTGCAGCGCACGGTCAGGGCCAGCTTTGCCCTGCAGAACCACTGAGACTCCTGAAGCATCCGCGGCAGAGGGGACTCCAGAAGCCTGGCATGGAAAAGAGAGGTATGGTGGCAAGTCTTTGTAGACAGAGCCGATTCCTCGGTCGGCATCCAGTTCCGTGTAGCTGGGAGACTGTCCTGTCCCCACCCCACAGGAGGCCACAGGTGGTCTCCAGAGAAACTGAACCCAGAAGGCTCTAGGCATGGCGACAGGCTCAGAAACGGGATCACGTCAGCGCAGGAGTAAGCTGAAGTCTCCATGTCCATTGGAAGGCCCTCGGCTCCTGCCTCAGCTTCACTCCCCAGAGTAGATGCCGTCTGGGCTCCACCCAGATGGCCTTAGATCCCTGGCCTCTCTTGGGGTGCCCGTCCCTGGGCGTCTGCCTCTGGGGCTTCCCACGCTTGCCCTGCAGCTCACCCTGGAAACCGGCTGTGGGCCCTGCGTCCACTTGGCCTGCACTTGCTCCATTCCCCAGGGTGGCCCTCAGATGGTGACTGGGGGTTGTGCTGCCTTAGTTATCCATCCAGAAGCTTCCATTTGAGCAATCGACCTGGAGCAAGTGCAGCCCCGTCACTGTGGCATGGATCTCCCTGTGCTGGTGTGGCCGCCAAGGCCATCGTCCCTACCTCCACATTCCTACTCTTCATAAACGTCGCTTCCTTTTCGAAGAGGTTCACCCTCTATTTAAAACTTTGGTTGCTTCCGACTGCAGCCAGAGCCTAGCAGCAAGGTCATCTGTGTCCCCCACCACCCCCCACCTCCGCGTCCCAGCAAGGCTGTCTCCACCCCTTCTGGTGCTGGGGACTCTTCTCATCTCTTCCCTCCATGTGTCCAGTGGGCACCCCTTCTGTGCTCTGCCTATTCTGGAAAGCCCGGAGTAGACGCCCCTGTGCTGCCTTCCTTTGCCCCAGCCTGGGCTTCCCAGCATGAGGCGCATAGAGACAGGCTGGCGGTGCTTGGCCAAGTAGCTGTTCCAGAAACGTGTGTTGGGTGCACGGATATGTGGGTGTCTGGAGATACATTTGAGGTTCTGTGAGAGCCGCATCTTCGTTCCCCTGCTTCTCTGGGACCTTGGGCCCCAGTTCCCTCACAGGCTCACTGGCATTGCCCAGGTCAGGGCCGAGGTGGCACAGTCACTAAGGTCACTCTGATGGCAATCTCCCCCAACGCTACTCTGCCACCTGGGGTCCCTCTCTCCACGTGGGCCAGCTCTGTGTGCTCCTCTCCTCCCATAACCCCTTCCTTCTCCTCTACTCTAACTCAAAAGGGCCAGCTCAGCACTGTTTTGGGGTTTTGGTTGTAAGGACAGTGCGGCTTGGGGGGTGGCCGCTCCATACAAGGAGGCGCCACATCCATTCCTGGCCTGGCACTGCCACCCCTTGCTGCTGCCTCCAGTTCAACCTCCTCCCCATACAGATAATTGTATTTCAAAGCACAGGTTTCCAGTCACATAGCAACCTTCTAGAAAGCCAGTGGTGCTACTGAAAAGCCTTAGGGCCCACCGGGAAGGCTCTGGCTCTCTCCACCTATCCGGAACTCTCTGGGCCTCGGTTCCTACATGCCCAGTGCTGGGCACAGCCGTCACACAGAGGGGCCCTTGGGAGTGGCCGCGGGTACTCATAGTGCTACATCTGCTTGCCATGAAGAGCTGCCACAGTCTTGCAGGGTCTTCCTTGATGTGGACGACCAGCCCCAGGCTTGGAATGCCAAGGTATCTCACTCTCTGCACCCCATCAGCGTCCCATGTCCACTTCAACATCACCTCTTTACCTTTGGTGTGACCCTGGGCAATTCCGGGTGTCATCAGGGCCTCGGTTTCTCCTCTGGAACTTGGAGGATATAGTAGTGAGGACACCAAGAGACCCGGGGACACGGTTTACACCCGCACAGGCCTGGCCACCGTGGGGTCTTTGTTCTGCCAGTGTTGAGGGAGATGGGTGGGATCCCCTAGGGCACAAGCAGAGCAAGCGATGCTGCCCCCACCTGGGAAGACGCCAGCTCAAGCAGGTGTGGGCACCCGGCAAAACAGTGGGAGAGTCACAGGCCTGTGACTCCTGGTCCTCCTGTTTCCTCCTGGTCCTTCTCACCGACACAGCACTGGCTAGTTCCAGGAGACCCCTCTGCCCTTTGTACTGAGACCCTCTCCCAGGCAGGGGCCAAGATTGACAAGAGGCCACTGGGTGCCGCAGGCAGCCCTGCTCCGCTTCGGCCTGGCGGTGAGATGCTGGCCAAGAAGCTCAGCCTGTGTGAAGGAAACAGGCAAAACCTGCCAGGCTGTTCCCGCTGAGAGGATGCGCTCTCGAGTCTGTAATGAGCCCACAGGGTGCTGAGCAGAGGCGCCCCAGTAGAGTGGCCGGCGTGCCCTCACCCTCAGAGATGGCCGAGCTGAGAGCCTAAAGCCTCCCAAGCTGGCCTGGGATTCACTCTGATCCAAATAGCACAAGTGTTGCCCTAATTGGCTCTTTCCTCTAGCAAATCCTGTCTTGAGAACGCTTGGAACCTGTGGGTGAAAGCAGCGGGCCTCACATAGCCCCCAAGCAGGACGCGCCTGGCCTCTGGAGCAAACAGAGATCCAGGCTGCCTGGGCCCAGCCCAGCTGCGGGAGATGGGACCCACTGCCCCGATCCCTAGGGCAGCGGCTAGGGGGTCTCGGGTGTCCCAGCAAGACGCTCCTGAGTCATGGCCTGGATTACCCCAGGGGGCTGGCTTGGGACATGCACAGGACATGGGTGCAGCAACCAGGCAGGTGCTCGCAGCTGGCAACAAGTATCCTGGCTGCACCCAGCCTGGGACGGGGATCACAGGGCGTGGCTGGGTGGCAGGCGAAACTGAGCAGACAGGCAGGGCTGCTGGGCGGGTGTGTGTGCTTACATCCCTTGTACTCTCAGCCTCTCTCTTCCCCTCTCTCTCTCTCACACACACACACACACACTGCACATGCACACAAGTAAACACACACACACAAACACACAGGCATGCACCCAGAACATGCATGCACACATGCGGATGGGGCGTGTCCGCAGCCCTCCCTTGTTCTCCAAGTGCCTCTAGGATCCGGGGATGCCTTCGCTGTGGCCGCTGCTTCTCCCTCTATGAGCTTCTGATGGGCAGAGGTGCTGCCTTTCAGTGATGGTCTCCTGGCACAGGTGCCCAGTGAGGGTCTGCAGCAAGGATGGGTGGATGGTGAGCAGATGATGGGTGGGGGTGGATGAAGACAGCTGTGGGCACCTCCCTACTTAAGGCTTGCAATTTCACTTAGATGGGCTCATACAGTGGCTGGAAACAGCTCTCTGTTAAAAAAAGAAAAAGCCCACTTCAATGACCTTTAAAATAACTTCCAAATAGCAAGCAGAACTAAAATGTAAAAGTGCTTTCCTCCCATCCACATGGAAGCACCGAAGGGCATTTCTGAGGTGAGTGTCTGGGTAGATGGACAGCATTTGAGTACGCTTGTCCTGGGTGGGTTTATGTTACTACTCCGTGGCAAACTGTGTTTTTATTTCAGAATTCCCATCCCTGCTTTTCACAACAGGCATACCAACTTCTCTCCTGGGCTGGCGGTGATCTCAATGGTCTCTCTCCCTTCCCTTTTCTTCATATCCCTTTATCATGCGCTTATGGTAAAAAACAAAACAAAAAACCCTAGCCTGACCAACAAGCCGAAAAAAGAACTGAATTCCCCCGCGGACTCCCCTACCTACGAGGGTGTGACCTTAGCAGATTAACCTCTCTGTTTCCCCTTCTGTTAACTCTGCATACCTCACTGCGTTGTTTTTTGTTTGTTCGCTTGCTTGCTTGTTTGTTCTTATGAGACAGAGTCTCGCTCTGTCACCCAAGCTGGAGTGCAGTGGCGTGATCTCCACTCACTACAGCCTCTGCCTCCTGAGTTCAAGCAATTCTCCAGCCTCAGCCTCCCGGGTAGCTGGGATTACAGGCACACGCCACCATGCCTGGCTAATGTTTGTATTTTGAGTAGTGACAGGGTTTCACTATGTTGGCCAAGCTGCTCTCGAACTCCTGACCTCAGGTGAGCCGCTGACCTCAGCCTCCCAAAGTGCTGGGATTACAGGCCTGAGCCATCACACCCGCCCTGGGTTTTTATGAGTACTACATGAATTCATGCTGATTTAAACTTTTCAAATTGGGGATAAACTCCCTTGAGACAATTCGGAAATGCATTGAAGGTTATGGATCCACAGGATAAACATGTTTCTTCTCATTGAAGTGGCAAAGATTTGAAGAAATCATACTGTATTTCCTATTACAGCAAATATGAATCAGAATAGAGAATAATGCAGAAATGCAAGAATTTGAAGCTAAAACTCATGACTGGAAAGAAATGTCAAGCTTGGAACTCATAGCGCCAGGCTCTGCCCCTCATCTCCAAAGCTGAGCTCCTTCCCGTTCAAGGTTGAATCGTGCCCCTGAAAAAGAGATGTTTTTGTCCTGACCTCCAGTACCTGTGAAGGTGAACCTACTTAGAAATTGAGTCTTTGCAGAGTAATCAAGTTAAGATGAGGCCATTAGGATGGACTGTTACCCAGTACAACTGTCCTTAGAAGAAGAAGACTGTCGGCCAGCGCGGGGGCTCACGCCTGGAATCCCAGCACTTTGGGAGGCTGAGGCAGGTGGATCACGAGGTCAGGAGTTCAAGACCAGCCTGGCCAAGATGGTGAAACCCCGTCTCTACTAAAAATACAAAAATTAGCCAGGCACGATGGCAGGCGCCTGTAATCCCAGCTACTCAGGGGCCTAAGGCAGGAGAATCGCGTGAATCCAGGGGGTGGAGGTTGCAGTGAGCCAAGATCGCCACTGCACTCCAGCCTGGGCGACACAGTGAGACTCCATCTCAAAAAAAGAGGAAGACAATGCCACATGAGGACAGTGACACACAGGGAGATGACTCATGGGGACGGGCAGAGGCCAAAGTGCTGCCACCGCGGCAGGCCAGGACACCAAGGGCTCCCGGCCAGGCCAGCCGCTGGAGAGGCAGGCAGGGTTCTGCCCAGAATCTCAGAGGCCCTGCCCCTGCCCCATCTTGATTTTGGACTTTCTGGGTCCCAAACTTTGAGGGAGTAAATTCAGCGTTCCAGCCACTTCAGTGTGTGCTCCATGGCACTGGTGTGGAATCACACACTCCCTGACTGGGAGAAGGATGGGAAGCCCTGCCGGAGAGAACCCGCAGACCTGCGTCAGGCCTGTTGTCTGCCCTGGTGGCTGGGTCGCTTCCCCGCTGGGAGCCCCGGAGTCCTCTTCCCAGGCGTCCTGACGGATCCCAGCAGATGCTCTGGGTGCTGCTGCTCTGTGAGGCACTACTGGCCTCCTGCTGCCATGCGATTATGCCTGTAACAGCAGAATCCAAATCTGGGCGAGCATTGCAGGTGGCCGGCGTCAAACTGGGAAGCCTGTGCCCCTGCGCGGCGCTGCCCTGGAGAAGGGATGGCCGCTCAGGCACTCACAGCCCGAGAGCTCAGAGAAGCTACCCCCAGACTGACAGGGCCCCGAGCCTGCCCGGCCACTCGGCCGAAGTTAGTGGAGGGGCCACACCTAGGGGCCCACACCAGACCCCAGAGAAGTCTCCTGTCTCTGACTCCCCACATGTGGCAGCAGTGAGATGTCCATCCCCTGGCTGGGACAGCATTGTTGAGCCCCCCTGGAGCCGGGCGCCCCCTGCTCTCAAACCAGCGGTGCCCAGCGGGGCAGGGACGGTTTCCTAGAGGGAGTGAGGCTCAGGCTGACTCCAGGAGGGGCAGTTTCACTGATAGGATCTGTTTACCTGCCTGCCTTCTGCGGCATCACCCTAAGCTCACAGGGCTGGAGCCAGATTCAGGTCGCCCAGGCCCAGCTCATGGGAATTGGGAAATGTTTGTTGAGGTGAATCAAAGCTGGATGGAAGGCGGGGCAGGGTGGCTCATGCCTGTAATCCTAGCACTTTGGGAGGCCGAGGTGGGTGGATTGCTTGAGGTCAGGAGTTTGAGACCAGCCTGGCCAGCGTGGTGAAACGCTGTCTCTGATAAAAATACAAAAATTAGCTGGGCATGGTGGTGGGTGCCTGTAATCCCACCTACTCAGGAGGCTGAGGCAGGAGAATCACTTGAACCTGGGAGGCGGAGGTTGCAGTGAGCCAAGATTGCACCATTACACTCCAGCCTGGGCAATACGAATGAGACTCTGTCTAAAAAAAAAAAGAAGCAGCTTGTTGGAAAGAAAGGGAAGGCAATTCTATGAGGCTGGAGGCAGAAGGAGCGCTGGAGCAGAGGTCTGAAGCAGAGTCCAGGGAACAGCAGTGCTGTGGGGGTAGCATGGGGGAGGAGGGGGTGGTGAGGGCCCCTGTCCCCCATCTTGGTGGAGGCCCAAGGGTGCTTTAAGTGCCACAGCACCGCCATGGCTGCTGGCAGAAAGTCCTGGCAATGGATCTCACACAACTAGGGCTCAAAGGGAAGCCCCCTCGCCCACAGGAAAGGGATGCTTGAGTGCCTGGCTCAGCTCTGCCCACATCTCCTCTCTGGCAGGGCGCATGCTACTGCGGCCCCAGGAAGGCTGCCAGTGGTTCTCCTGAAAGCAAAGACTCCAGCTGCCTGGCCTCTCCCTTCCCCAGGGATGCCTCCATCCCAAACCCTGGCCAGCAGGCTGCCCAAGCTCCCTGGGAACCCCTGGGTGCCATGGTGAATGGGGGCTTTGGCCTCAACCCCAGGCATGCCCTTCCTCCAAAGGCCTGGCCAGCCCAGCACATCTCATGCTGAAACTCCCAAGGGATGGGGTTGGGACAGCCCAGCAGGTTCAAGAATGCTCTTTCCTCTGTCCACCCTGAGTTAGAAGTCTGTGTGGAGGAGGATGAGGAGAGGGAGCTGAGCAGGGGAGCCCTTTTCACCCGGGCAGTTCTGGAAATAGCCCAGCTCTCTGGCTCTTTTCTTCCTGGAGCTCACGCAGACCAGTGCTGTCTTCCGGCCGGTCCTCACCTGCCCCAGAGGGAATGCCAGGGCTTCAGCGCATCTCTTGGGGTTGCAGCCTGGTGATGTCCCTGACTGGGGGCTTCTCAGCACTCAAGCCCTCCCAAGAGAAACCTGAGGAGCGCAGGCCCTTCGTTTCTTCAGGTGCTGGCCCTGTCTCAGGACACCTGCGGGCGGCCTTCCTGCTGCTTTTGCACTGGTCCCACGGCTCCAGCGTCAGGAGTTCCCTGACACACCCATTCTTCCACCTGATAGTGGAGCGCCCACCAGGTGCCTGGCACCACTGAAGGTGCTCCTGCCTTTGGCTACCCCCCGGCCTGGTGGCCACAGTCGGTGAGCCAGAGACAGTCCAGCACAGTGTGGTGTTATGACTAAGGGGGCCCAGGGACCCCATGGAGAGACCTCTGCCCCAGACAGTGTGGCGTGGGTTCCGGAAAACGATGCATGGGTGCTGTTCCAACAGCTGCCACTTTTGAGCACCTGGTCAGTGACAATTAGGTCTAAATGGGTCTATTAAGTGCCAGATGCCCCCGTGGCACAAATGAGTCTCTTTTTAAAGATTAAAAACTTGAGAGGGCAGTACTGGCATTCAACCCAGGCCTCCCTGACTCCTGAGTGCACCCTCAGCCCACACCACCCTGCACCCCACAAGGCAGCATCCTGCAGCACCCCACACCACAGCCTCAGTGTGGGATGGACCCTGCAGGGAGAAGGGAGCAAGGAACCCTACATTGTAGGTCCTTAGGAGTAGGACCAGTGGGACCTTCCCTTGCAAAGGGTCAAAAATGTCCTCCCCTGGCGGAAGCCCTGGTCTGCCCATGGCCTGTCCCAGCAGGGGTGGGGTGACTTGGCTCAGAAGCCAGGACACACAGGCTGAAGGGTGAGGTCTTCCCATCAGAGACCCTGAGCCCCCAAGCTTTAGGATCAGCAGCGTTCAGCGCAATGGAGGCGTAGTACCACCAGGTGGCGCTGTCAACCCTCATTTGGGGCTAAACTCCCTGAGCCCCCTGGATGAACAAGCAAGGGCGGCCGGGAACACCATAGATGGAGACCGCCTTGCTAAAGGAACCCCCTCCCCAACCACCCGGCCTTTCAGGATGAGGGGCTCAGTGAGCCCAGTGATGGGGACTCCGTGAGAACTGAGCTATGAAAACGTGTCTGAGGCACACTAGTCTGGACTATTCCTGAAATCCACCAGTCACTTTCTGGCCTGCAGATCAGATCTTGCCCGTGGGCAGCCCTCACTGGCATTTCCTTTCTTTTTCTCCCACAGGACAGTCCTGGTCCTGATCATTGATTATAGGCTTTTTTTTTCTTTTTCTTTTCTTTTTGAGACAGAGTCTCACTCTGTTGCCCAGGCTGCGGTTCAGTGGCTCAATCACATCTCACTGTACCTCCTGGCTCAAGCGATCCTGACACCTCAGCCTCCCAAGTAACTAGGACTACAGGCAAACATCATCATGCTTGGCTAATTTTTAAAGTTTTTGTGTAGCTGGGGGTCTCACTGGGTTGCCTAGGCTGGTTTTGAACTCCTGGCCTGAAGTGATTCTCTTGTCCCAGCCTCCCAAAGTGCTGGGATTATAAGCATGAGCCACTGTGCCTGGCCTATGTATGGTCTTTTTAAAGCTACCTTCTCAAGAATCTTCAATAATTCCTCTAGCCAGAATTTTAAAAAAAGAACAAACAGTGATGGCCGGGTACAGTACGTCTGTAATCCCAGCACTTTGGGAGGCTGAGGTGGGCAGATCACCTGAGGTCAGGAGTTCGAGACCAGCCTAGGCAACACGATGAAACCCCATCTCTACTAAAAATCCCCAGAATTAGCCAGGCATAGTGGTGGGCTCCTGTAATCCCAGCTACTCAGGAGACTGAGATAGGAGAATCGCTTGAATTCGAGAGGTAGAGTTTACAGTGGGAGCCGAGATTGCCTCTTTGCACTCCAGCGTGGGCAACAAGAGCGAAACTCCATCTCAAAAAACAAAAAACAGACAAAAAATGATTGGCAGTGTCTACAAAATTGAATATCTGCAAACCCTGTGAGCCAGCAAGTCCATGCTTAGGTTTATGGCCAACAGAAATGCGTGCAGATATACCAAGAAACAAGTAAGGTCCTCAGAGGCCACTGCTCTTCCCAGACATCCAACAACAAGAGAATGGAGAAATATGTTTACATAATGGAGTGCTGTATGACAATGAAGGGAAGCAAACTGTTAACACCGCTACACAAAATGACATGACTCTCAAGTCCAAGAAACCAGACCTGAGTGTGTATAAACTGTGACTACATTTATATAAAGTTCAAAACAAACAGAACTAATGCATGGTAGTCAGGAGATTGGCTACCTTTGGGAATAAGAACTGGATGATAATATTAAAATGTTCTGTTTCTTAACATGGGTAGTGATTTACATGTGTTCACTTTGTTAAAGTTTAACAAGTTGTATTCTCATGACTTGTGCACTTTTTGTACATGATTTGTGCACTTTGCCTTTTTTTAGTTAAAAAGTACAGGTGTGAGTGTGCTTCCTTCACAAACCCTTTCCCTCTTCTCCCAGCTGCTTGCAGATGATGATGAGACCATAGGGGATGGTGGAGCAAGAGGCTGGGAGGAGTGTCAATCCCTGAGTCACTTGGTGGAGGAAAGCTGCTCACGCCCAGGGCTGGGAGGAGCCTCAGTCCCTGAGTCACTTGGAAAAGTACCCACACCCAGGAACAGCCACCTTGACCAAGACCTGGCAAGTAAGACTTCTAACTAGTAGTAGAAATGATAGTGTGTTTAAGCTAGAAAAAAAGAAGGAAGGAAGGAAGGGAGGAAGTGGGGGGAGAGAGAAGCAGAAGGGAGGGAGGGGAGGAAAGAAATAGTGCTTAATATTTCAATAACAATGATTAGGAAAAGAAGAACATTAGGGTTTTGTTGTTACAAAGGTGGCAAACTCGCACTGGATTTCTGCCCCCATTCCCCTAAAGCAACCCTAGTGAATGAAGAAGGCAGCTGAAAAAAGAATGAGGAAGGGCTCTATAAATTGTTATGGAATTATTTCCAGAATATGTTGTTAAGTAGAAAAAATAAAATCCACATGTGATATGTTACTTTTTGTGTAAGAAAGAGAAATTTTTAAAAATACACGAATCTGTTTATTTTTGCAAAAAGGAACACAAGAAAGGTAAACTAGAAACTAATGAAATTAATTACCTACAGAGGTGGGAGGGAATGGAGTAGACGGGAAAGGGCGGAGAAGGATATTTCTCTGACTATATACCTTTTTTGCATAGTTTCAACAAACTTTTGTAACATTGTTAATGTGTTACATATTCAGTAAATAAAATTCAATCCGATTGTATGAGGGGTAATCCCTAAAACACAGTAACACCAAAACAAATCAATTGAACTAAATATCAACCATAGGAGGAAAAAGAAAGCATGCCCCTATCTGCCTTCATCTTCATATGACGTTTCCTGTGTGTTTCTATGTCCAACTTGCATGCCTCGCTCCCCCCCATTTTTTTTAAGAGACAGGGTCTCACTCTCTCACCCAGACTGGAGTGCAGTGGCATGATCACTGCAGCCTCGATCTCCTGGGCTCAAGCTATCCTCCTACCTTAGCCTCCCAAGTGTCTGGGACTACAAGTGTGTGCTACCACACCCAGGTACTTTTTGTTTTTGTTTTTTTTTTTTGAAGAGACAGGGTCTCACTATGTTGCCCAGGCTTCAGCAATGCTCTCACCTCAGCCTCTCCAGGTGCTGAGATTTCAGGCATGACCCACCACACCTGGCCTAAATTTCGCCTTTTCATAAGAACATAGTCATATTGGATTAGTGCTTACCCTAATAACCTCATATTAACTAATTATATCTGCAAAGACCCTATTTCTTTTTATTTCTTTTTTTTTTTTTTTTTTTTTAGTCTGAGTCTTGCTATGTCACCTGGGCTGGAATGCAGTGGCGTAATCTCAGTTTACTGCAACCTCCGCCTCCCGGGTTCAAGCAATTATCCTGCATCAGCCTCCCAAGTAGCTGGGATTACAGGCACCCGCCATTATACCCAGCTAATTTTTGAATTTTTAGTAGAGACGGGGTTTCACCATCTTGGCCAGGCTGGTCTTGAACTCCTGACCTTGTGATCCACTTGCCTCAGCTTCCCAAAGTGCTAGGAGCCACCAAGCAGAGCTGCAAAGACCCTATTTTTAAATGAAGTCACATTCATAGGTCCTGGGGGTTTAGCACTTTAACATCTTTCCCTTGTCTGGCTTTCGTTTTCTCATTCTGAAAAGTAGAAATGATAAATGCCAATCTTTGAAGATTATTTGATGATAAAATGAAAGAATGAAGGTAGGAACGCATCTTTCACATGCCTGGGAGCAGTGGAGGTGCTCAGTTCACTCCAGCTGCTTTCTGCTGAGGTTTAGGGAGACGGCCCCTGCAGGCGTCCTGTTCAGCATCATGCAGACAGAAGTCAGTCAATCAATATGTGTTGAACAGAACCAAATTAAATTACGAGAAAGCCAGAGCTCAAAGGTCCCAAAACACCTTTCTCTCCTGCCAGATAAAAGATAGAATAATTAGCTATGTGTGGTGGCTTGCGCTTGTAGTCCCAGCTACTAGGGAGGCTGAGAGGGTAGGCTTGCTTGAGCCTAGGAGGTTGAGGCTGCAGTGAGCTGAGGCGACGCCATTGCATTCCAGCTTGGGTGACAGAGTGAGACCCTGTCTCCAAAAATAAATAATTAATTTTTTAAAAGATAGGATATTACATCATTTTTTCTGTGGTCCATTCCCTCACTTCCATGTGTAGGAAAAAGAAACCCACTCAGTTGGGTCACACAGTTCCCATGGCAACAGTGAGGGTCCCCAAAACCATTTTTCATCACTTACAGCTTTTTCCTGGGAACAGCTGAAAGATGCAGAAATCGATAGTGTAAGAAATATTGGAAAGGGCTTCCTGGCGGTGGGGACGAGGACGTTCGCCTTTCAGGACCTGAGGCCCCTAGGTGGGTCCTGCCTTCAAGAATTTTCTACTCAGACCCTGTTCCATGGGAAACACCCTGGGCGCAGGGTGCTTCATCCATTGGGTGGCTGGGGCGCCGAGCCAGGGAACTGAGTGATGTCGGAACGAGGCTGGGCCACACCTCGGTGCAGCCGTGGGTCCCCAGGCCTCCTCTGCAGCAACGCTGGGTGCCCTAAAGGTCCTGGGGTCCCTCCAGTGTTCTCAGCTTGAGGATTTGGCAGTCGTAGTGAGAAGACGTTAATGCCCTGCAGGTACCTGCAGATCTGGGGGTTGTAGACGCTTCTAGAACACAGGCCCTTGGGTTCCCTGCTTGACACGGGGCCAACCTGGAGCCTGCTGTTCACACAGGGTTTGGTCTCAGGGAGACCCACAAGCCCACGCAGGAGCCCTAGATATCAGCCTACCAGGCGTCGGCAGTTATCGTGGGCCTCTCTTCTTCCTTCATGCACCAGGAACCAACCCAGTGAAGGTAAAGGACTCGCCCAAAGTCACGCAGAGGAGAGCCAGTTGGTGCCAAGTAGTTAGGAGAGAAAGGGTGAGATCATGAGAGCAAGCCTGAGAGGGCTGCTACAAACTCCCAGGGTGAAATCACAGATGAAGTCACAGAATCGGAATGTTGGCTTCGGGAGAGACTGCCCTGCTCCTTCAGGAAGCTGGGGTCGTGGGTGGGGAGTGGGCACAGGGGAAGGAGTGAGAGCTCAGACTCTGGACTTAGAAGGATCGGGATTCCAGACCCCAGTGGCTCATGAACTTGGGCGAGTGACACAACTCCTCTCTCTCTTGGTGTTCTCCTTAGTAAAACAACCCATGCCCCGTGGAGGTGCTGTAGAGACGGAATGACTCAGTGCAGACAGCATGAAGCACGATGCCAGGCACCTTGGAGGCACACAGTAAATATGAAATATGGCTCATGGCATTTCAGGGAGAGGCTGGGCCAGACACTGCTGCCCCCCTTCCCCCAGAAGACTATGTCTGAGGCGCAATCTGGAAGCCTCTCTGAGCCTCCATCTCCCCGACTGTTGCCTCGAGGTGAGGGAACCCAGTCTATAAGGAGACGGTGTGTGTGGAAGCGCCTTGGGAAGTGTTGCGCACTAGCTGGGGCCCAGGGCAGTTGGCCCTCCTTATCCATGGATTCAGTGAACTGCAGATGGAAAACATTCAAAAAAGATGTTTAAAAATAAGGGTGCAGTGGCTCACACCTGTAATCGCAGCACTTTGGGAGGCCAAGGCGGATGGATCACAAGGTCAGGAGTTCGAGACCAGTCTGGCCAACACAGTGAAACCCTGTCTCTACTAAAGACACAAAAAATTAGCCGGGTGTGGTGGCATGCACCTGAAATCCCAGCTACTCAGGAGGCTGAGACAGGAGAATCTCTTGAACCCAGGAGGTGGAGGTTGCAGTGAGCCGAGATCGTGCTGTTGCACTCCAGCCTGGGTGACAGGACAAGACTTCTCTCAAATAATAATAATATTTATTTCTTTATTTCTTTTTTTTTTGAGGTGGAGTTGACTCTTGTTACTCAGGCTAGAGTGAATGGCACGATCTTGGCTCACCACAACCTCCACCTCCCGGGTTCAAGGGATTCTCCGGCCTCAGCCTCCCAAGTAGCTGAGATTACAGGTGCCCACCACCCTATCTGGCTAACTTTTTGTATTTTTAGTAGAGATGGGGTTTCACCATGTTGGCCAGGCTGGTCTCAAACTCCTGACCTCAGGTGATCCACCTACCTTGGCCTCCCAAAGTGCTGGGATTACAGATATGAGCCACGGCACAACTTAACAATTTTAAAAATATATAAACGGCCAGGTGCGGGGGCTCATGCCTGTAATCCCAGCACTTTGGGAGGCTGAGGCAGGTGGATCACTTGAGGCCAGGAGGATCACACAAGACCAGCCTGGCCAACATGGCAAAACCTACCTCTATTTAAAATACAAAAAATTAGCCAGAAGTGGGGGCACATGCTTATAATCCCAGCTGTTTGGAGTGAGGCCCAAGAATTGCTTGAACCCAGGAGGCAGAGGTTGCAGTAAGCCGAGATCATGCCACTGCACTCCAGCCTGGGCAACAGAGCAAGACTCTGTCTCTAAATGAACAAACCAAAAAACCAAAAAGACACCAACACAATATAACAACAATTTACATAGCACTTACGTTCTACTAGGTATTATAAGTAATCGAGATGATTTAAAGTATATGAAGGACATGAGTAGGCTATATGAAATACTGCACCATTTCCTATCAGTGACTTGAACATCCATGGAGTTTGGTATCCACAGAAGGTCCTGGGACCAATCCTCCGTGGGCAGTGAGGGATGACTTTGCTGTGATGACTATTATCGGCAATCTAGTCCTAAATACAGACCCTGTGGCTATGATTAGTATGTTTGTCCCTTCTGCAACTCATGCAGAAATTTAATCCCCCAATATTACTATATTAAGAGGTGGGGCTTTTTTTTTTTTTTTTTTTTTGAGAAGGAGTGTAGTGGTGTGATTTCTGCTCACTGCAACCTCTGCCTCCTGGGTCCCGGGTTCAAGAGATTCTCCTGCCTCAGCCTCCCAAGTAGCTGGGATTACAGGAACACACCACCATATCAACTAATTTTTATTATTTTTAGTAGAGACGGGTTTTCATTTTGTTGGCTAGGCTGGTCTTGAACTCCTTGGCTTCCCAAAGTGCTGGGATTATAGGCGTGAGCCACCATGCCCGGCTAAGGTGGGGCCTTTAAGAAGTGATTGGTGAGGGATCCACCCTGCTGAGTGGGTGAAGGGATTAATGGGTTATCCCGGGAGTGGGTTGGTTGCCTGGAGAGCTCACTCTCTCCCCCTCTCTCTCCTCTCTCTGTCCTCTCTCTCTCTCTTTCTCCCCCTCTCTCTCCTCTCCCTCTCTCTCCTCTCTCTCTCTCTCATGTGCCTCTCACCTGTGATGCCTCCTGCTGTGTTAGGCCACGAGGCCCTCGCCAGAGGCCCATCTGTCTGATTTTAATCTGAGAAGTCAATTCTAGCCCAAGGCAGCCCACAGCTGTACTGAGCCCCCACCCCAACTCCTTCAAAGAGTCCCGTGCCTGGGACACCTGTGTTTGGAGACAAGGCAGAGGCCTTGGCTATGACACGATAGCACCAGCTCATGAGGGCCTGGCTGCTGTGCCAGCCATCCATGCAGGCAGGGCCCAGGGCAGGGCACAGGCCAGGCACTGTGAAGCTGAGCTGGTGTGAGTCAGGGTGTGGAAGACTCCAGGCTGTCAGATTCCTCTCTCTCCTACCTGCCAGAAATGCTGGCAGGGGGCCCCAGGGTAGCCAGTCTGCATCTGTTGCCTTGGCCCTTTTTGAACAGGACTGATAATGAAGGCTAACTAACATCTGAGAACTTCGGAGCTGGAAGGAGGCTGGTCCAATCAGCTCACATTCTTGATGAGAAACTGAGGCCCAGAGAGAGAAGAAAGAACTTACTCCGAGACACATGGCCCTGTGGCAGCAACACTTTATTCTCTCTTCCACACGGTGCCCTTTGCATGAAAATTCCAACCTGTGGAGACTAATGTGGACGTGGTTCATTCTGAACTTGCAAATGCCCATCCCCCCACAATAGTCTTGTTTAGGGTCCTGAATGTAATTCAAGGGGTTAATTCCTGGGGTTGTGGATTTCTTTCTTTTTTTTTTTTTGAAACGGAGTCTTGCTCTGTCACCAGGCTGGAATGCAACAGTGGATCTCTGCTCACTGCAATCTCCATCTCCAGGGTTCAAGCGATTCTCCTGCCTCAACCTCCCAAGTAGCTGGTACTACAGGCACACACCACCATGCCTGGCTAATTTTTTTGTATTTAATAGAGATGGGTTTCACCATGTTGGTCAGGATGGTCTCGATCTCTTGACCTCGCGCGATCTGTCTGCCTCAGCCTCCCAAAGTGCTGAGATTGCAGGTGTGAGCCGCCGTGCCTGGCCTTTTTTAAAAAATTTTTGAGATGTAGCCTCTGGTATCTGTCACTCAGGCTGGAGTGCAGTAGTGCAATCTTGGCTCACTGCAACTTCCGCTTCCCCAGTTTAATCAATTCTCCTGCCTCAGCCTCTCGAGTAGCTGGGCTTACAGGCACACGCCACCACGCCAGGCTAATTTTTGTATTTTTAGTAGAAATGGCATTTCACCATGTTGCTTAGGCTGGTCTTGAACTTCTGACTTCAAGTGATCCACCCACCTCGGCCTCCCAAAGTGCTGGGATTACAGGCTTAAGCCACTGTGCCTGGGCCAGGGTTATGAATCTTAAATCCAGAATCATCTAACCTAAACAAGACTATATCAGGACCCTAAACAAGACTATTGTCGGGGGATGGGCATTTGCAAGTTCAGAATGAACCATGTCCACATGTGGCTTAAAGAGATTACATATTGACATTCTGATTTGTATATTAACACTCGGTGCATCATTTTACAGTTTCCCCCACGTCACTTTATTTAACCCTCCCAACAGCCCTATGGGGTAGATACTACGGTTTCTGTCTTGCAAATGAGGCGCCTGAGGCTTACACAGATAAAGCGGTCCCTCCGCTGGCAGCCATCTTTCCCCCACACTCCAGAGGTTTTGCCCCCAAGAGCCTAGACTCGGTTGCCGTCAGTCAGACAGATGTCCATCCTGGAGGTGGCGGACTACTGGCTACCCTGGCCAGGCTTATTTTGTTTGACCTCACACTGTTTGAAAGCATTCTGAGTCAGCATTTACAAGCCCAAGAATGGCTGGGTGCGGTGCCTCACGCCTGTAATCCCAGCACTTTGGGAGGCCAAGGTGGGAGGATCACTTGAGGTCAGGAGTTCGAGAGCAACCTGGCCAACACAGTCAAACCCCATCTGTACTAAAAATACAAAATTAGCCGGGCATGGTGGCACAGGCCTGTAATCCCAGCTACTTGGGAGGCTGAGGCAGGAGAATTACTTGAACCCAGGAGGTGGAGGTTGCAGTGAGCCGAGACGGCGTCACTGCACTCCAGCCCGGGTGACAAGAGTAAAACTGCATCTGAAAAGAAAAGAAAAGAAAAGAAAAGAAAAACCAACCCTAGAAGCTCCAGCCACATGGAGTCCAGCCTGGGCTTTCCCTCTCTCTGCTGGGCAGGGTCGTCCTTGTCCTTCGGGCCATTGGCTTTGCTTGGTCTCACCGTCCTGATTTTCACTGTTGCTTCTACCCATAATAGACCATGGTGGCCGATGTTTGTAAATCTCTTTATGGCTTCCTGGGCAGGCAGTGGGGGTCTTTCTTAGCCTGGAAAGAATCTCTTCTGGGGGCAGTAGTTGGGTGTCAAGGAAAGTGACATGCTGATGTCTCCTTAGGCACAGTTGTGTCCTGCAAAGATTCAGGGGAACCAGCTGTGGCCAGGCTCTGCCTGTTGCCGAGGCTATCAGGCAGAGTGGAATCCCTGCTTCCCTAAAGCAGTCTCAGCTGAAATGAACAACACTTGGGTAGGCTCTGGTTCCAGCGCCAACCAGCTGCACTAACTAGCATATGCATTTGGTAATTCGCTTCCCCACTTGTGGCTTCAGTTTCCCCTCTGAGGATTGGGAGGTGGTGGCTGGCCATCCTCTCGGTGCTCCTGGAGGCTGTTTGATTGAGAAGGGCCATGGGCAGGTGGACTTGCACACAGGTTGTTCTGGGCATCATCTTGCTTAGAGAGGTGGGGAGTGAGTGACTCTGCCCAGAGCTCCAGAGCCATCTTCGGTGTAAGTGTTTCTCTGGCCTATAGTTTTCTGTTTTTAATAGGACCGAAGTGCCTCCCTGGGCTGTACCAGAGCCCATTGATTACTGGCCTGGGGACTGGATGGCTTATGAAGGCCACAAGTCTTGGGAACAGCAAAGGAAAATCCAATCTTGATGAAAATCCTAGGCTCTCTGGAGCACAAGCCTTTGCTAAATCCCAGGTCTACCGTTAACATTTCAGGATGCAAAGGAATTTTTGCTCTATTTTCAGAATTGGTATAAGACTTAAGTTAGCAGCCATTTGTTGAGTGTGGCATGCTAGACAGTATGGGGCGACGGAGCGTCAGCCTCAAATGGGACAGCTTCACACAGCTCACATGTCAAATGTGTAGCTCCCATCCCAACATCCCGTTACAGTTTACAGGGCAGTTCACATCGTCTCAGTTCATCCTTCCCACAGCCTCAAGGAATCAAAAACTCGGAGGGTAAAGTGATTTAGCAAGCCAAACAAACAAGTAACTAGAAACCTTGTCATCCCAGTGTGCAGGTGCCACGGTACGTTATTTACGTTGTTCCTTCCAGTTTTCTCTTTGCATTGTTTTTCTTCAACTGGTTAAAACTATACTCTCTGTGTAGTATACTTGAATACTGTTTATTACTTTAACTTATTATTATATATGTTATGAATGGTTGAATTCCCATAGGAAGTGGTAGTGTGTGATTAGGGAATTCTGGACTAAGAACATAGCCCTTGAAAAGGTGTGGAGCAGGGAGCACAGGGTGTATTCAGGAAACAGTGAGTATTTCTTTGAGGCTAGAACTCGTGACCCTGGTGAATTGCGGCTTAGCAAAGAGTCTAGAAAGACGTTTTTTTATTTTTATTTTTTGATATGGAGTTTCGCTTGTGTTGCCCAGGCTAGAGTGCAGTGGCACAATCTTGGCTCACTGCAACCTCCGCCTCCCAGGTTCAAGCAATTATCCTGTCTCAGCCTCCCAAGTAGTGAGATTACAGGCTTGCACCACCATGCCCAGCTAATTTTGTATTTTTAGTAGAGATGAGGTTTCTCCATGTTGGTCAGGCTGGTCTCGAACTCCCAACCTCAGGGGATCCACCCGCCTTGGCCTCCCAAAGAGCTGGGATTACAGGTGTGAGCCACCGCACCCGGCCTAGAAAGGCATTTTATGTCAGATGATGGAGAGTTTGAGTCATATGCTAAGGAATTTTAGTTTATTCTGTGTTCATTAGAGAATAATAATACATGTTACATTATACATATTTAGAAAGGACAAACATGTGGAAGTAATTCCTAAGCCAATTGCACAGAAATAATTGTTATAAGTGTTTTGATGTATGTGTAACCTTCTGATTGTTTTCTATACACCTATTTCTTCTTTTTTTCCCCCAAAAGGGACATAAAACACATTATTTTGCAATCTGCTTATAATTCTATTATCATACTCTCAATCATTAAAAATTCTGTTTCAATAATGATTTTAAAAAATTTTCTTCTTGGAACTCTGTTTGAAACAAAATTTTACTAGGGACCTCAAGAGCCAAAATGGGTAAAAATAGAGTTCCTGAGATCAGAACAGAAGCAGGACCCCTGACGCCTGCCTGACCTGGTAAGACACCCTGACTCCATCTGAAAATCATTGTTGCATAATGTTATTTTTTTGACTCCACCTCAAGAATATAGCATGACTTAATTAATCAGCCCATTCAATTGTTTCCAATTATTCCCTTTGTAAATTATTTCTCAATAAAGGTTTTTGAATATGGGGTATGATATAATTTGAAGCTATTATTGTGAGTACCAAATACAGTAAAATCTTACCTAACTGGAATTCAGCTAACCACAATCCTTAATTAACCAATTTTCTC
>CAUYLG010043385.1:0-13852 GCA_963573385.1 Cacajao melanocephalus
TATTTCCCCCCCAACAGACCCCTGTGTGTAGTGCTCCCCTCCCTATGTCCATGTGTTCTTATTGTTCATCACCCGCCTATGAGTGAGAACATGCGGTGTTAGATTTTGTGCAAAACTGGTTCCCAGGTTAAGCCTCATATCAACTAAAAGAGTAAGCTCATAAGGTCCACAGTGGTGGACATGTTTGATGCACTAAAATGCTCCCCAGGCAATCAAGTGACTTTTCAGAACCATGAGCTTTATAGTAATCATACTGCAGCCTTTTCCAAGAAAGGAGCATTCCAGAAGAATGGCTCTAACACTGTTGCCTTAAGGACTAACTGGAGCAAGCTCTGTTTGTCAAAAGCTAAAACTCTTGAGCTCAAAAGCAGTTCGAAGTCAAGTGAACCTTTAAGCTGAGTGCTATAAGTTAAATTATGTTCCCTAAAAATTCATATGTTGACAGCCTAACCACCTGTGCTAAGAATATCTTTACAAAATGATCAAGTTAAAATGAAGTCGGTAGAGTGGACCCTAATTTGAAACATTGTGATGTTCTTATTAAATGGGCAAATTGGGAAACAAACAGGCATACTGGGAGAATGCCATATGCACAAAAAGATGGTCATCTATAAGTCAAGCAGAGAGGCCTAGAAAAGATTCTTCCCTCACAGTGCTTGAAAGGAATCAACCTTGCCAATGTTTGATTTTGGACTTAGAGTGTGCAAAATTGTGAGACACCAAATTTCTGTTTAAGCTACTCAGTTTGTGTAACATTGTTATAGAAGCCCTAGTAAACTAGGGGGCTTATTACATGAAGCAAGTATTCCCAGCTCAAGGAGGATTTACTGAATGCAGAGACTTGGCTGATAGGGAGAACTGATGAACTCTTTTAACACACCCAATCTGTGCTAGAATTTGAAGTGTGACCCTCAGGCAAGGCTCAGGAAACTCTCCTTTCTTTCTGGAATAAAGTTTTTAGGATCACTGCCACATTTATTTATCTATGGCTTTTCTCATCCTACCATAACAAAAAGGAGGAATTGCAATGGAGACCGCATGGCCTAGAAAGCCCGAAGTATTTACTTTCTGACTTTTTCCAGAAAACGTTTGCCTTGCCTTGCCTTGCTTAAAACAAGGGTACTGGTTAAAGATTCTGCCTGCTGGGTGTTAATAGAACGAATGCAGCAAATGATCTGATCTGAACATAAACCCACAGGATCCCCAGATCATGACACCTCTCAGTGTTTTCTCAGAGTAGATCTGGACGTTATGGATTAAGAGGAAGAAACTGAGACACCTTACCCCCCTTTCTTCTCCCTAATAAGATCAGGCTAAATCCAATGGAGGAAGACTTTGCAGAGAACAAGAAGCAAAGGCACTAAAAGAAACAGTTGGAAAATGATCCCTGGAAGAAGAGTGAGCCACAGTCTTGAAGCACTGTGACTTAACCAAAATCTGGGGATCTACTAACAAGTCGTGTGTTAATCAAGCCGTTTACTTTGAAAAGGAAAGTTCCGGGAAGCTCCACGACCTTTGTGAAAAGGCCATTGAAGAGAGAGAGAAAACCAAGAGGACCATTGAGAAACCGCAAAAAATGTATCCCTTAATTGGCAACACCTATTTTAAAGAAAAATGTAATAATATCATAAGTTCTACAATAAATGTTTATCATAGCACTGAACTCACAATGTCCTAAAAAAAATTGTCAGTACAGGAGACAGAAAATATCCCGAAGAACAAGAATGACTGGTATACATTAATCTTGACTTCCTTTGGAAAAAATGGATAAATATAATAAATACTTCAGAAAGGGGACTCTCTCCCACTTCATAAGCATTAAACAAGCTGTCCAACAGAATCCACAAGACATTGAGGTGTACAAGAGTCAGCAGCTGGCACTAAAGGACTGGGAGTTATGGATAGACCTAGAGCTCTCATATTCTCAAGGGTTGTATAGAGAAAGCATAGGAGCCATGAAAAATGTGGATGCATTCCTGAAGGCGTTGAACTTAGACTCAAGCTAAAACGAGATTATCAGTAATGTCCAATGTGGCAAGAACTGTTGATGTGATAACCTTTTCTTTAAAAAAATTTTTTTAAATTAAATAGAGATGGAGTCTCACTATGTTGCTCAGGCTTGTCTTGAACTCTTGGGCTCAAGTGATCCTCCCATTTTACCTCCAAAAGTGCCAGATTACAGGCATGGACCATGGTGCATGGCTGACATGATAAACTTGATAATCGGAAATGGGGAGGCATATGTAACCCTAGGTCCAAAAAATAATGGGTATCTTAATCAAGAGGACTCTTCTGGCACACGTGTAAACAATATGTACATATCTTTTATTGGTCAGGTTTAAAAGATGCCAATGAAAAGCAATACCCATAAAAGGGATCTGGTTGAAATATACCTTTAAAAAGTCTTTAGAGGTTTAATTAAGTAGTCTGAAGTAAAGACCAACATAGTACTGAATGATTCCAATGAAATATAAATGAGCAGCTTAGTCTTTTTTTTTTTCCTGAGAATTAAGAGAAAACTCAGTAGTTTACAAGTATGATTGTTAACCTGTGACTTTCTGGACTATGCTTTAAGCATATGGATTGATTTGTTTGCAGTGGGTAAGATGAGGATAAAAATCATTGAAGTTTGATTTATATAAACAAGTAGATATGGAAAGCAATCTTTGCCTATATATGCATTAGTACTATGCATACCTGTGTATGGATATAGAATGAAGAAAATACATAAATCCAGTACATCTACTTTATATAAATAATTATTTACATTTTTTTAATTGCCATGTCTACAACACAAATTAATATGATGTTAGTACTGGCCTAAATCCTGGTAATCTTCTTATACAATTAGATAGCCTGATGTATTTCCTATTTAAAAAAAAAATTGTTTTTAACTCTTTTCTAATCCTTTGGTGTTCATGATTGGAAGTAGTTGCTAATTTAGATTCCCTCATGGAGCACAGGAAATGTGAGATCATCATAATAGTCTCTATAGTTTTATATTATATTTTAAAATGTAAATGCAAAAGTTAATTATTTTTTAGAGGACCTGTTGTCATCCTTTGGAGTAATTTTTAATTACTTTTTATCCTTCTTGGAGTTGATTATGTTAATTATTTGTACTGGCTTAACAATACCATATGGAAAATTTTTTTCTTTTGACATTTCTTCTGTTTCAGTTGATTTATCATTAGTGAATAAAGATGAAAGTGCCATCTATTTCTTGGGAAATTCTCTTGGTCTTCAACCAAAAATAGTTAAAACATATCTTGAAGAAGAACTAGATAAGTGGGCCAAAATGTAAGTATTAATTTAAAGCTGCTATTCTACATCTCGTACAAAAATTTACAAAATCACATTAGGTTGTCTAATATTTGGAAAGATGTGTAATAGAATCCTAGTACAGTCATCCCTTGGTATCTGTGGAGCATTACTTCCAGGGCCTCCCTATGATTCCAAAATCTGCAATGGTCAAGTCCCTTAGATACAAATGGCATAATATTTCCATAGAACCTAGGCCTATACTGTATACTTTAAATTATCTCTAGATTGCTTATAATACCTAGTATAGCATAAATATTATATAAATACTTGTTATACTGTATTGTTTAGGGAATAGTGACAAGAAAAAAGTCTGTACATGTTCAGTATATATGCAGCCATCCATATTTTCCCCAAATATTTTTGATCCACAGTTGGTTGAATCCATAGATAGGGTGCCTATGGATACAGAGAGAAACCTTAGCTGCTCAATAATCAATTTTATTGATGAAATAACCGAGGATCAGAATAAGGTGACATGGCAAGTTAGTGGCAGAGTCAGGACCAAAACTTTTACAATATTTAAACATTTAAGTTTCTCTCTTGTGTTGACATCTCTAAACCACATGTAATCATTTTATTTTATTTCTTTAATAATTAACAGAGGAGTTAATGTTTAGAAGCTTCATTTCTTCACGATTAGGCTAAATTATGAACACTTAGTTTTGTGATAACCTGAAATATTTTTTAAATATTTTCTGATTATTTAAAACTGAAAAAGTCGATATGAAGGTGAGCCAAACATGACTGTCAGGAAAAAGTTTCAGAAAGATGAAACCAAACCAAATAGAATTTCAGAGGAAAACGGCTGTCACAGAAACTCAGAATACTTTCTTATCTTTCTTCATTCTTCATGCTACTGGTTTTTTTAATTGGGAACAGTATCCCATTCTTTCAAGTTTTGTAGGCCAGGCACAGTGGCTCATGCCTGTTATTCCAGCACTTTGGGATGCCGAGGTGGGCAGATCACCTGAGGTCAGGAGTTCGAGAACAGCCTGGCCAACATGGTGAAGCCTCATCTCTACTAACAAAATACAAAAATTAGGCTGGGAGCAGTGGCTCACACCTGTAATCTCAGCATTTTGGGAGGCCAACATTGATGGATCACCTCAGGTCAGGAGTTCGAGACCAGCTTGACCAACATGGTAAAACCTCGTCTCTACTAAAAATACAAAAATTAGCCTGGTGTGGTGGTAGGCACCTGTAATCCCAGCTACTCGGAAGGCTGAGGCCATAGAATCAGTTGAACCCAGGAGGCAGGGTTGCAGTGAGCAGAGATTGCACCACTGCACTCCATCCTAGGCAATAGAGTGAGACTCTATCTGTATCCATGGGCTCCCTATCTGAGGAGCATTAGTTCCAGGGCCTCCCTATGATTCCAAAATCCACAATGGTCAAGTCCCTGAGATACAAATGGAATAATATTTCCATAGAACCTAGGCCTACTCCGTATATATTAAATAAATAAATAAATAAAGTTTAGCTTACACTGACCATGCAAATGATTACAACTATGGATATTAGATAATGCTGCAAAGTTCTTAATTTTAGTGATTAAGAATGTAATTTTACAACTTGATGCAAGAATGATAGAAGTTTATATAATTTATTAATCACACAACTTTATCTGCAAAACTTTTATGCATAATTTACAAAATACATATCACCACATTTGCTCTAGCAGGTTTTAGTATTTAATAAACGGGGGTCATAGTTAATAAAAATGGTTAATATTCATTTTTGGCCTTAATGTAAGAGAGGGCAAATAATTAGATTGAATGGATTTGAACTTTATAGAGTGTCCTTGCCTCTTGGATATTCATTCAGCAAAGCTGTGCATTTTTATCCTCTAGGCATTTAAAATACATTCTGCCCTACTATTCTATTCCTATCCTTATGGTCATCCTACTTAAGTAAGAAACCAGTTGATTATTTTCAAGACTTTAAAGTTGCATTTCAGAAAAGCACCTCTTGCCCTTCTATTGTTTCATCTTTTCTATTTCACCTTGTGATAATAGAAAATTTCGTTTTAATTAATTCTTCTGAGTTTTCATTAGACAGATGATTCAGAAAGGTTGTGTATTTTAATGCTTCAGACAATGTACAGTGAATTAAAGAAGACTACTAAGCAAATGGACATCTGTTCCATCCTCGCTTTGTTCATTTTATGTAGTCTTCTTGTTTTAATCTGTAGTGACTCAGTCAACATCCTGGCCCTGCCCATAAATGTCCGCGGTGTTTGGGGTGCCCGATCTCATGCCTATTCTCCCTACCTCACCCACCATTTTTAATCCCGAAAGGCTTTCCTCATTATTATTTTTTACCTCCCAAATATTTCGCTTAAAATCCCACTTCTGAACTTTTCCAGCTGAAGTTCTGTTGAGAGGAAAGTTTTTCCTACCAACTGAGTATTTATGTCAAAGTGATTGGGGGCCTGCCAATTAATTGACAACAGATAGGTTAACAGGAGGAAAGTATTTCACACTCAGAAGAATTCTACAAGGGGTAGTTCACTGAACAGCCACAGGTAAAGGCTTATACCAGCTTAACTAAAAAGAAGAGTTTTAGAGCTTCAATGGGAAAATACAAAGGTTTCTATTGGGCTTTTTCATCCTGATGCTAATGGGCAGTATCCTTCCTAGCTGGAAGCTTCCAAGAGGGAGATGAATAGCAGCGGAATTTGTACCTCCAGGTGCTAAGGTCCATCTAACTCTGAGGATGGGTCAGTGGCAGCTGTATTTTTAGGAGGCTTTGCTTTAGGTAACATTTCTTTCTGTGGCTGCTCTTTGTCCAAATGTGTTCAAAGTAGTCAGACCAGGCGTGGTGGCTCATGGCTGTATTCCTAGCACTTTGGGAGGCTCATGTGGATCATTTTAGCCCAGGAATTAAAACCAGCCTGAGCAACAAAGGTACTGGTACAGTGGCTACCATCTGTAATCCCAGCACTTTCAGAGGCTGAGGCGGGTGGATCACAGGAGCCCAGGAGTTCCAGACCAGCCTGGGCAACACTGTGAGATCTCATCTCTACAAAAAAATACAAAAATTAGCTGGGCACAATGGCGTGTGCCTATAGTCCCAGACACTTGAGAGGCTGAGGTGAGAGGATGACTTACACCCAGGAGGTCAAGGCTGCAGTGAGCTGTGATTGTGCCACTTCACTCCAGCCTGGCTACAGCAAGACCCTGTCTGTAAATATAGACATACATACAAGTAGTCTTCACGCCGCTTTAGTGGGCTGTCGATCTCTTCATTTTTCTTTCTGTTGCTTTGTTTTTTGTACTAAGATCAAACCCTGCATGTGTTCAGTTGCCTCCAGATCCAGGGCCTCCCCTTATTGTAGTAAGTTTTGCCTGATCATTTCTTCCTCTTTGACTCCCTCGGTGCCACTTCTGCTCTACTTCTTGGCTGATACTCAAGCCAAGTCAGTGACTCCCTTTCTTCTTGACTGATAGATTATGGGAATTGCTGAGTAAAAAACAGCTACACATTTACTGAATACTATAATGCACTTTGAAAGTAGTTGCTTAGTTGAAAAAGATAATGTCAAAAATGTATAATCTTGACCAGGCGCCGTGGTTCAATACTGTAATCCCAACACTTTGGGACGCCGAGGCAGGCAGATCACTTGACCTCAAGAGTTTGAGACCAGCTTGAGCAACATGGTAAAACTCTATCTCTACAAAATATACAAAAAAAAATTAGCCAGACCTAGTGGCACATGCCTGTAGTCTCAGCTATTCTGGAGGTTGAGGTGGGAGGATTGCTTGAGCCTGGGAGGGGTGAGTTGCAGTGACCCTAGATTGTGACACTGCACTCCAGCCTGGGCAACAGAGTGAGACCCAGTCTCAAATATAAAAATTAGAGTGCTTTGGCAAAGAAATATTTTACACAGGCATGTAGATGTCAAATTTCTGTCCATCCAAGTACTGTAAAGTAGGAAATGCCATTTGGCTCATGGATTCCACCTTCTCCGGTTTTATGGCCAATTGTAGACGTACTGCCTACCACACTTAAGTATTGAATAACTGATTTTTTGTCATAATACAGCCTAATTTTGTAATTCATATGGTTACCATCTTTGATTTCTTATACTAAGGAAAAGCCAAGAATAGAGGTACAACTAGAAATATTTTAGGATCCATCTTAGTTTGTTCCTGCTGCTATACAAAGTACCTCAGACTGGATAATTTCTAGAAAAGAGAAATTAATATTCTTATAGTTCTGGAGGCGGGGAAGTCCCAGATCAAGGTGCTGGCAGATTTAGTATCTGGTGAGATCTGCTTTCTGCTCCCACAATGGTACTTCTTGCTGCATCCTCACATGGCAGAAGAGGCAAACACCTGCCTCCCACCTCTTTAATAAGGATCATAATCCCATTAATGAGGGCCCTGCCTTTATGACTGAATCACTTCCTAAAGACTCTACCTCTTAACTGTCACATTGGCAGATCAAGTTTTAACATAGGAATTTTAAGGGGACACTTTCAGATGATAGCAGAACCAAATGATTTCTAAAACATGCTTACTTAAGGCAAACTGTGAAAATAGTTTTCTTAGAAGCTTTTACCTCTATATTAGTTTTAAAATGCTATTACCATAGTTTGCGTTTTTATTTTCAACTCTACAGGATTTCTTAAGATTAATAACACATTGAAGAATATACTTGTTTTGCAAAATGGCAATATTTAGACAATTTCAATATTCTGAAATAGAAAACATTTTGGGTGATTATATTTATTTGATACTTAATAATTATAAG
Organism: Cacajao melanocephalus; assembly: GCA_963573385.1. Classification (NCBI taxonomy): domain Eukaryota; kingdom Metazoa; phylum Chordata; class Mammalia; order Primates; family Pitheciidae; genus Cacajao; species Cacajao melanocephalus. The sequence goes on from CAUYLG010043385.1 coordinate 8,080, forward strand.
CAAAAAGGTTTTGTAACAATAAGAAGCAACAACATGCCTGAAATCTATGGGTCTGTTAGAACGAGTAGGCAATAAACATAAAGTATTTGGGGGAAATATTTTATATTAAATATTTACTAATGACCTAGATTATTTAATGGAGAATAACAGTGGTTAATGATCACAATGCCACAATTCAGCTAGAATAGAAGGATATCAGTCCTGAAGAGCATTATGATAAGCTGGGAAATGAGTATTATGTCCCTAAAATAGAATCACAATATTTAGGTCATTTACATTGTCAAATCTGCTACATAATGGGTGTTCTCACTTTTTCGTAAGGGCAAAAACCTACTACAGTTTTGCCTGTACAGGGATTCTCCTAAGAACTCTGACAGTTTAGGTAAGATTATATAAAGACAAAAATAGCTTTTCCAATTACATATCAGGAATAAAGCACTTAGTTTACTTTACATGGCAGTGTGTTGTGCTGGCAGGCCACTGATAAAACATGCCAGAGAGATGCAGATGCCTCCTGCAGACCCCTGTAGTCTCCTTTAACTTAAGCATTTCTTTCTTTAAAAACAATCATGTTTGAATAAGAGAGCATAAGAAAACACATAGTATGGCATGTTACAAAGATTTTTTACAACATCTTTATTGGTTTTTGTTTTTCTAATTAACATTCTTTTTATTTATTTATTTATTTATTTATTTATTTTTGGAGTCAGGGTCTCACTCTGTTGCCAAGGCTAGAGTGCAGGGGTGTGATCGTAGCTCACTGCAGCCTCAAACTCCCAAGCCCAAGGTATCCTCCCACCTCAGTCTCCTGAGTAGCTGCGACTGCAGGCACATGCCATCAAGCTTGGCTAAATTTTTCCTTAATTTTGAAGAGACAGCATCTCCCTATATTGCCCAGGCTGGTCTCAAACACCTGGGCTCAAGCGATCAACTGGCCTCGACCTCTCAAAATGCTGGGATTACAGGCATGAGTCACCGTCCCTAGCCTCCCAACATCTTTATTGGCTAATCAGCAATTGGGTCATGGAAAAAAATTATAATGTAATGAAGGTAGGCTGTGAAATCTTAATTATTTACTTATAGAAGGAAGCTTTCTCAAAACAGAGCCATTTTTCATTTTGTGGGATGGTTAAAGCATGGTCCTACTTTAAATAGGACCCAAGTTTCTGTTAACTTCCTAATTCAGTTTTACATCCTGCAATCCTAATTTCGTGAGTAAATACTCCTAGTAGATGTCTCAGAAGACACCCACTTACTGCAGTGATTTATCCTGTAGTAGTGAGTTAACTCTCTCCCATCTTCTCTTTTTCTTTCCAGCATTTGTAAAAGAAGATTGCATCTCTGCTGCAACTATTTTAAGTAGTTTTGTATGAGCAATATAATATTTTTTCTTAACTCTAATGCTGATGTTTATAACTGCACTTTAATCTGCATCAACTCTTTCTAATGACAGGCCACTTTACTTTGGGTTTATTTGTGTAACATTTTCTAAATACATTTCACTCCCGCAGGCTAGTGGGCTAACAACATGAAGAAGCAGACTCTGTGTGGTATTTTAAAGGGAGGGAGACGCCAAAAGCATTGCAGGAAGAAACATATCCTTCAAGGTTATTGACATGGTGTCTACTAGAGTGAGGAGTAGATGGCATAATATTCTGAGATATAAATTCTCTGAGGCAGAACTTAGAATTTTACTACCTAAATGCAATAAGATGTATTGGGCTATCAGCAAAGGCCATGGAGCTCTGTGTGATTAAAATAAAAAGGGATCCAAGTATCTGCCTTTAACTACCATTTAATGATAATGATTTTTGTCTTTAGCATTTATATTGGAAATCAAGAGAGAGCCAAACTGCAGTCTATCTAATACTAATATGAATAATAATAACTAACAAATGCCCCTTTCTTCCATCCTTAGTTCTTAGCAGTCTATGTTTATTTTCCGTGAAAGTCCTCTTCCTTCATCTTAGTTTATATGGTAATAGAAATGTTAGTTTAAAAATTGTCTTCTATCCACATGCTGATGAAGGGAGTTTTAGCATTAGATTCACATTAGGAAGGAAAACTCAGAACGGGGTACTATGCAACTGTCTATTTCATGTGTTATCTCATTTATTTCTCATGGAAATCCTTTAAGGTCCATAGTGTTACCCATTTACTTGTACGAATGTGGAAAATGAAGCCCTGTAGCTTCTAATAGATGTGGTCTCATGACCAGTAGTGACCTGGAGCTAGCTTATACCAGATGACAAAAGCCAATTATTAAATACTCAGAATTTTTGCTGGTAGTGTGAAATCACCCATGATGTGAATATTTATATCCTGGAAATCTACAAAGGAGGAAAAACAGTGCTCCAATCCACTGGTCTTTCCACCCCTCTTGAAGCATGTTTGCCAGCCCACCACTGCCAGTTTACTGACACGGATTCAAACCCAAGTTGGTACTATACATTTTGAATTCCTAAAGAATTAAGAACTGTTGCCCAGAAAAAATGAGTTTCATACATGTTGAGTAATAAAGGTCTTTCCAGGGACACGGATGAAGCTGAAAACCATCATTCTCAGCAAACTAACACAGGAACAGGAAACCAAACACTGCATGTTCTCACTCATATGTGGGAGTTGAACAATGAGAACACATGGACACAGGGAGGGGAACATTACTCACCAGGGCCTGTCGGGGGGTGGGAGGTTAGGGGAGGGATAGCATTAGGAGAAATACCTAATGTAGGTGACAGGTTGATGGGTGCAGCAAACCACCATGGCACGTGTATACTTAGGTAACAAACCTGCACGTTCTGCCCATGTATCCCAGAACTTAAAGTATAATAATAATAAAAAGTCAGAGGAAGATATAGCAACTCAGATATTTAATATTTATCTTTTTATTTGTGAAATTGCCTTTGGGATATTTGTTTATTATGAAATAAGTTTTAAAATATTGCTTAATTCTAAAATATTATATAAAATAAATGATTTTTCTGTTAAGAAAAAAGAGAGTAGGTTTTGATCAATAGGAGTTTGATTACTTGGCACAAGTAAGGAGGACACTGGGAGTTTTCACAAAAGCAGTATCTCCCAGAAGGAAAGTGACAGGGGCTTTTTATGGGGTAATAGAGGAGAAGGTGCATCATCGCATGCAGAGGAAGGGACCCAGTTGCGCAGATGCAGTGAGTAATCATGCCAGTGCGTAGGTCACTTGTTATGGTAATTAAGCTATAGCTCCTCCCTAGGATGGAGACTTTAGCACGGTAATGAGGAAAATTCACCTGGGCTCCTCTCTGAGTTTCTGGGGTTTGTCAGAAGCTAGCTCCAACCAAGAAGGTGACAGCATTCCACACAGGCTTGGGGAAAAAAAAGGCGTCAGGGCAGGCGGCTGTAAAACAGGCTGATGGCTTAAATCTAAAGGTCCCTGGTAAAAATTTAAAACAATAAAATAAAATAAAATAAATGTTATGATCCCTGGAAACCGCCTGCCTGCTTACAGAACTATCAAATTCAGAGCATCATAAGATACAACAATGTAACAGCACTTAGAAGCACTTCACCTTAATCCTCTGTTTTAATTTCTTCTTCTATGTTTTTCCTTATTTGCCTTCTTTATTCCGCTGAAATTTCTTAAAAATTGAAGTACTCTATGTATTTTGCATTTTTCTACTATGACTCCTGGGATATTGACAAGACTAATAAAATTGAGCTGAAATGTGACAGATTAAATTGCTAGCAAATAGGTCAAGCCAAGTAGTGCTGGCTTTGATTATTCCTAAATTTTATTTACCTATAAAATGATATTATGAGTATAACCATATTTTATATACTTCTATTAAATTTACAGATTATAGCCATTTTTAAATGTCAATTTATAATTATTTCAGTCTCTAGCCTTACAAAATAGTGTGTATGTTTTACTATAGATACTACATTCTACAGGTATAAAAGCAGTGTCCAAATAATTTTTAAAATGTCAAAATAATTAAGACCAAACAATTAGACTCTAGAATGTAGCAAAACATTAAAATAATATATAAACAATCTCCCCCTTCCTAACAAAAAGAAAATAAAAGAGATATAAAAAGAGAAGTTAAAAGACGTTGATCCCAAGTATTATATGTTTTGTTTTAAAAAAGCTTGATTTTATATAAATTGCTGACACATTGAAAGATCCACATAAAGATGTTTATTTGCTAAAGCTGATATTTGAAATAATCATACACTTGCACACAAAAGCTAAGAAATGTTTGTCCTTTTTCCATTTCAGAGCAGCCTATGGTCATGAAGTAGGGAAGCATCCTTGGATTACAGGAGATGAGAGTATTGTAGGCCTTAAGAAGGACATTGTAGGTAAGTACAAAACACTGAAGTTTTTGCAAATGAATTGTAAAGATATTATAATTTAGTTATAAACACAGATTATAAAGTCAAAATCTTATCGAAGAGCATAATGATTTTCTATTTTAATCTATAACAATAAAGAGGAAGAATATTTTTAACTTAAACTTGGTAATCAAAGATTGCTATTGTGAGCATAATAAGGTTATTTATATAAAAATAAAATATATGTTATCATTTTTTCTTGTATACTTTAAAAGTAATATTTATCACACCCATGAAAAACACATGCATTATATTAATTTACAATTGAATAAATTTCATAAAAATCAACTGAAATGAAATTTTTATAATTTCACTATTTAATAAAATGAACATTTTGACATGTTAAAGGTATAAAGCACCAATCATGTTTTTGCTTATTTCAGTTCAATCTTTGGTGATCTATTTAAATTTTAGCTTCATGTTACTGAAAATGACATAGCTGATGCTGTTTTTAGTCTAAATCGTGCTATCCTAAAGAGAGTTATATATACTATCGGTAGTATTTAAGATAATTTTAGATGGTAAATGTGTTAAAATTTTGGAAAAAGTTATTTATTTAATTGGCTTAAATATTCAGCATTGTTTAAAATTTAAGGTACTGAACAAAAACATTAATGATATTTTGATAATTGGAGTGGTGCTATTTGGAACTATTTGTAGGACTTAGGGAAAACTCAAGTTTTCAAATCCTTTGTGAAAGCTTATTCTTTTACAAGTAAATATAAAAATATCTTTATGGCTTCATTCCATTTGAATCTTGACCAGTAATTAGAGAGAAAATCAACGTGGCTAGAAGGGAAATGGAGTGAGGAAAGCTGGACTTAATGCACAGAAAAAACTATGGCAACTAGCAAATCATTAAAATTTGGAGAGTATCTTGTTTATTTAAAAAGTGATTACTGACTCTTTGCTATACGTCATGACTTGTGGGACTGCTGAGGACATAAAAGTGAATGAGGGCTGGGCATGGTGACACACACCTATAATCCCAGCAGTTGGACAGTCTGAGGCGGAGGGATTGTTTGAGCTCAGGAGTTTGAGACCAACCTGGCCAACATAGTGAGATACCATCTCTGCAAAAAAAAAAAAAAAAGAGTCAAAAATTAGCCAAGCATGGTGGCACACAGCTGTAGACCCAGCTAGTTGAGAGGCTGAAGTGGGAGGTTAGCTTGAGCCTGGGAGGTTGAGGCTGCAGTGAGCCAAAATCATGCCACTGTTCTTCAGCCTGGTTGACTGTGTGACACCCTGTCTCAAATTAAAAAAAAAAAAAAAGAATAAGAAAACTCACCATCCTTATCTTTATGGACTGCCAGTAAAGGAAGATGCAAATAAACCCAAAAGTAATGCATGTACCTAAGTAAAATACAAAGAAATATAAAATTAATCACACTACCAAATA
>CAUYLG010043386.1:0-19010 GCA_963573385.1 Cacajao melanocephalus
TATAAATTCATTATATATATTATATAATCTATAAATTCATTATACATTATATATAATCTATAAATTCCTTATATATTATATATAATCTATAAATTCACTATATATTCTATATATTCTATAAATTCATTATATATGTATAAATTATATACAAATATTATATAATATATAAATACATTACAAATATTATACATTTACATGTTGAAAATAGAGAATTATCTTTGGGAGACAGAGTCAGTCTAGTCCAGTTCATTGTATTCCTTGATTAAGTGAGAAGCTCAGAGAGATAGAACTCTACCAATGCTCCCTTGGTCCCTCATAGAATTTCTACATTATCTCAATTGAACATATGTTAAAACATTTCAACGAAACACAGAAATGGGCCAGGCATGATGGCTCATGTCTGTAATTCCAGCACTTTGAGAGGTCAAGGTGGGAGGATCACTTGAGCCCAGGAGTTTAATACCAGCCTGAGCTACATGAGCAAACCTCATCTCTACAAAACACTTTAAAAGTTAGCTGGGTATGGTGGCTCACACCTGTAATCCCAGCACTTTGGGAGGCTGAGGTGGAAGGATCACTTGAGCTTGGGTGGTGAAGGCTACAGTGAGCCGAGATCATGCCACTGCACACCAGCCTGGGCGACAGATTAAACCCTGTCTCAAAAAACAAACAAACAAACAAACAAACAAACAAACAAAACAAATGAGTTGATGATACTGTAGTTACATTGCACAGCATAGAATCTCTTCTCTTAGAAATCATTAGAGATACTTCTTTGGGATATTATTTGTGCTCCTCTGAGAGATTGTGTTTTCAATCTCACGGACACTGAGAAAACATTCACAGTCCCCTTTCCGCTTTGTACCTGAGGGCTACATTTCCAATTACCTTTAAAAATGGCAGATCCTTATGAGATACATTTCAGTGGGCTATCTTATCTCTGTTTCATTTTACTGTTCCATCCCAAATTCCTTTTAGTTTGCTCTATATTCCTTTATGATCCTTTTGTACATTTTACATATTTATAAGCTACTCAAATCTTTTTTTGGAAAAAAGGTGAATTACAATGTATTCGGTCAGTGCAAAACTGCATTTTAAAGGATTTTTACATGAAAATATTCTGTCATGGTTCTTTATTTTTTCTTTTATACCTTGCAGCAGGAAGTCATCTACCATGTTTCCACCAGATCCTCTTCCATATATTTTCTTTAAGGACTTTCTGTGCTTGATTGCCTTTCTAAAGTCAGTCCTCTGTTTCCGCTCAGCCACGAACATTTTCAAAGAAACGTAAGGGATTTGATTTTCCATAGATGCAAGAAAATGATCAAGTTCCTATTCACATCTACACACCTTGCTCCTGCTTCTGGTTCTCCGTGAATTTCAAAAGTCAAGTTAATTATTTCATGGATGTTCAAATCTATTGAATGACCTTTGAAACCTGGTATTGAGCCCCTAAATTGGTCCATAAACTGTTTTAGCCCATACAAAACTCTCCCTCAAATCTTGGATTAATGTGCTCAGTAGATATTTATTTAGATCTTTTCCAGCAAAAGATTTTCATCATTCACTCGAATATTTAAGTATGTATCGTGTGCCAGAAGGTCTTGAAATTCTGAAAGCCGATAGGGAAGACATATATATATATATATCAGAAAAATTTAACACATAACAAATGACAGAGATATGAACAGAATGTCCTGGGACTCCAGAAAAGAGCCCGTGAGTGGAAAACAGCTGTGGATGGGTGGGTGAGTCCCTTGTACAGGCAAAGGAAAATGGAGGGAGGAGATAGAGAGAAAACGATAAATGGAAAGGATTTCTTTGCATCAATGCTTCTGCCTCCAACTTGTTTCGGTTTTTTCTTTGTTTAATGCCACCAACATCTGAAGCACATTACTTCCTTTTTCCCCAGCCAGTCTTATCATTCAGGAGGTGTTCTGCAGACTTCAAAAGGTCAATGTTAACACCTTAGGCCCACGTGTGGAGGCAACGGAGCTGCATAGGGAGCCAGGATGAGAGCAAAGCACTGCCAGGAACCTGCAACTCACTGGTAAGGAAAGGCACCAAGACCTCACCATGGCCTCAGCACTTCCAATTCATACGAACAAGGGTCAGTTCCTTCATCAATACATAAAGGTGGAAAAAAATATCTTTCACAGAAGAGATCATGAAAAAGTTAAAGTGAGATACTCCTTATGCAGTTAAAGTGAGATACATGAAAAAGGCAGAAGAGAAAGCACCACAAATCTGAATTAGCCGGACATGTGAATTAGGAAACCAATTTTAAGAGCTAGAAAAAAGGCCGGGCCGGGCACAGTGGCTCATGCGTGTAATCCCAGCACCTTGGGAGACCAAGGAGGGTAGATCACCTGAGGTCAGGAGTCCAAGAGTAGCCCGGCCAACGTGGTGAAACCCTGTCTCTACAAACATACAAAAGTTAGCTGGGCAAAATGGCAGGTGCCTGTAATCCCAGCTACTTGGGAGGCTGAGGCAGGAGAATCAGCTGAACCTGGGAGGCTGTAGTTGCAGTAAGCCCAGATCGTGACATTGCACTCCAGCCTGGGTCACAGACTGAGACACCATCTCAAACAAACCAACCAACAAAAACGAGCTGTAAAAAACAACAACAAACGAAACAAACAAATCACTCACACATACACATACACACACACACACACACACACATACACACACACACACAAAACAAACAAAAAAAACTTCCTCAATTTTCTAAACTAGACCTGCAAGTATTTCTTCTTCAAAAAAAAAAAAAAAAAATGTCATCGACCTCTTACTTTGAATTAAAACAGGAAGGGGTCAGCCAGGCACAGTGGCTCATTCCTATAATCCCAGTATGTTGGGAGGCCGAGATGGGTGAATCACTTGAGGTCAGGAGTTTGAGACCAGCCTAGCTAACATAGTGAAACCACCTCTCTACTAAAAACACAAAAATTAGCCAGGCATGGTGGTGGGTGCCTGTAATCTCAGCTACTCGGGAGGCTGAGACAGGAGACTCACTTGAACTGGAGAGGCGGAGGTTGCAGTGAGCCAAAATTGTGCCACTACACTCCAACCTGGGTAATAGAAAAAGAAAAAAAAAAAAGAAAGGGGTCACATGTTACAGACAGTGGATTTAACCAAGATGTCACTACATAAGAATGTGCACCTATCAGTTAACTATAATAGATCATTACTATTAACAATTATATTATCAAACTTCGTGATTGACGTAAAACATGAGATTGTAGGCAAAGTTAGCCGATGATACTGACATTCCCACTCTTACAACTGACTGATTAGAAGAGATTGTCGTATGGTCCTGGGGAATGAGGCTGTCTCATGGAAGTGTCTTTCCAAATGAACGTCAGGGAGTCACAACAGAAAACGTTTAGAAAGACACATTAGATCACTCTCATGAAAAAAATACTATATGGTTGTTGAGGTTTATAATAGATCAACTAGAGAAAAATAAGTCACGACGTTAAATTACTTCTTACCTCCATCATCCTCTTCAAGAATGCATTTTTAAAAAGGAGACAAGTTATTTCATTAAAAATCACTTGCTCTGAAATTTTGCAAGCTATCAAATCATGAAGCAAAAACCGGATGACAAACTTCCTGGTATCAGTTCCAACTATCATCTTTTACCAAACTAAAATTCAGATCATCACATTCAACTTTGAGTCAAATGCTCCACCAGTATATATAACCAGCAACATAAAATGTTTCATACCGTTTTGTAAAGTGCCCTAAAATTTAAGAATATCATATAAATGTTTCAGTTAGAAAAGTTGAGAATGATATAGTAGGGAACAGAAAACGTGAAAATATCACCCAATCGATAAGGCAAAACACAGGATATAAACCACTGTTAAAAGGGCTCTCCATGAAATTGATTAATTCTACTATATCTACCCCTGAGTATTTTGTATCAATAAATGTTATCATAAATAGTGTAGATAATCGGATCAATATTTTTAGTTGTGTGTTTTCTTTAAAAACTAAAAGTACTTTTACTCGCTTGATTTTCAGGTGCTATCGTGTTAGAGGTCTCTCTGAACACCTTTGCTTAATGGAACTCTGCCTTGGCCTTTGAGAAGCTGCTCTCCGTGTTATGATAAACTCAGTGTCCTACCTGGAACACCACTTCCTACACCCTGTCTCCCATTTGTGTTCATTTCAGGGAGGACAGCCCACCTACTGAATACCAAGCAGTGTTTCAAAACACTGGACATTTGAAAAGGGAGATTCAAAGTCAAGTGTGGGCCCCATTTCAGTGCCCTCGTGGAAAGAAAAAAGGCATAAATACATCCCTCCAGAGACTGAGATAAAAACAGAAGGCAAGGTTCCCTTTGCAGAACTTTGGGCAGGGGACTGGAATAAAACCTTTTCCATTCTTGGCCATTGTAGGTTTGAAAGGGACCTCATGCCTAAGGCGATGACATGAAATAATGATAATTATAATAAACAATATTAAACACACTGAGCCAGGCGCTGCCATCTACATTTTAATGCTTCACATAAATGCCTGTAATTCTCAAAACAGCGCTATGCAGTACATGCTAGTCTCATCACCATTTTACAGTGGAGAAAACTGAGTAAGTACAGTAGTTAGAAAGTTTGCCTAAAATTATAAAGCTAATAAGTGGCAAAACCCAAGCTCCATACTCTTAATTTATGCTTTTCTACTATGTGTCCAAAATAAGTTTCTAATGACTATCTTCCTCTCTATGAGCTAATGAGGAAAAAAAAAATCAAAATTCTTAACTCTAATATGTATGTTACCATTCAGGAAAACCTGGTGGAGGAGAAATCTATGAATAGCAATGATGCTCCTCTATTTACTCCTCATTCAGGCTTCAGAAATCAATATTTATGCCTAGTTCATTCACCAAGAGGAAGTTGGGAATATATTACAACAAAATGAAGAAAAACTCAGGTGCCATGGCTCCTGCTTATAATTCTAGTACTTTAGGAGACTGAGGTGAGCCCCAAAGTCTGGATCAGCCTCGGCAACATGGTGACACTGTGACTCTACAAAAAATTTGCCGGATGTGATGGTGCACGGCTGTGGTCCCAGTTACTTGGGAGGCTGAGTTGGGAGCATCGCTTGAGCCAGGGAAGCTGAGACTGTAATTAGCCATTGCTCTAGTGCACTACAGAACAAGACCTTATCTCCAAAAAAAAAAAAGAAGAACAAAAAACAAGGGAGAAAACAACCATATTCCATAAAGCATCGTTATACAAATATCATTCTCAATTCTGTATGACAAATATAAAGTGTTTTCTTAAAATCAGGATTGTGGGTCATCATCCTGCTAAACTCTTCCAAATAAACCTGATGCTAATCTCATGCTATCTTCCCAACCAATAACACAAAACACTTTAAGATGACAAAAAGAGCAAAGAGAGAAAAGACTCCACAATAAATATTTTTAAAAGATTATATCTGAATGTCACACAATTAAAAATAAAAGATTACTTAAAACTAAGATTTAGGCCAGGTGCGGTGGCTCATGCCTGTAATCCTAGCACTTTGAGAGGCTGAGGCAGGCAGATCATGAGGTCAGGAGTTTGAGAACACCCTGGCCAATATAGTGAAACCCTGTCTTTACCAAAAATACAAAAAAATTTAGCTGAGTGTGGTGGCGGGCACCTGTAATCCCAGCTACTCGGAAGGCTGAGGTGGGAGAATCACTTGAACCCAGGAGGCGGAGGTTGTGGTGAGCCAAGGTTGCACCGTTGCACTCCAGCCTGGTGACAGAGCAAGACTCTGTCTCAAAAATAAAACAAAACACAAAGATTTAATAAAATTTATATCTCTCCATCTTGCCTCTTCCAGTTATCTCTAAAGACAGAGGAAACAATTACCTGCTTCAGCATCCTTGAGCTTGTGTTCTTCATCGGGAGGTTTGGATGGTGGCCACATGGATGGGACTCGCCTAGGAAACTGTCCTTCTGAATAATCCAACGAGTGTGTGGGTTGACTAACTGCAGCCCAGGTATAAAGTTGATCTTGCTATATTTAAAAATAAAAAATGTTGAAATGCTATTAATTCAGTTACAAAAAAAGTCGTGACTTATTGCAAAATCATTTCTATGTAAATTACTTATATACATATACATATATGAAACATTAAAACAGCATTTTATACTATTCAGTGTAGGTTCCTAAGCTGCACATTTTTTTTTCACGCAGTCGTTTTTATCTTTATAACTACATTTGCCTCCACTTCTTTTCTATAGTAAAGCCTATGCCTCTTTCTTTGGAGGGAGAGATGCTACGTAGGCCTGCAGGAAATTATAAAATCAGACAATCCAGACGCTCAATCAGAGAACTCCCTGAACTAGCATCTTTAATTTACTGGAATATGGTAACCCTTTTAAAATTGTTTATATATTTATGTGAATGTCAAAGGACAGGCTGTACCTGAGCACCACAGGACAATAACAGCCGTCGTGCCTTCCACAACCAAAGACCCAGGAAACTGACTTATCTGGGGTCCAGGTTGGAAACTGTTTGGGAGAGAAACCATGAAAAAAATAAATAAAGCTGCCAAGAAAAAAAAGAAATTGGACAGGGATCTTCTGGCCAAGAAAGACCTTGCCAGCTACAGACCAACAGAATCTGGACAGAATGAGAAAGCAGCTAGTACTATACCTAGGGCCAGGAGACAACCTGCAAATCTCACAAGGAAGGCTGCTCCACGGCCTGTAAACACCTTGGAAAACTGCTTATTAGGATTTCAGAATAACAATGTGTTCAACCATTTTAGGATGCATATGCTCAATATATGCATGCCCTATATTTGTGACCTTTTTCTTAACTGGGTGTATTTCCCTAATACCTTTGATCAACATCAAGTAAAGAGAAGAACAGTATGGTAGAAGTGAAAAAGAAAAACAAAACAAAACAAAAACAACTCTGTAATTACTGGGTTGAGACTACAAAGTAAATGAGTTATCCGATGGATGTTGCTATTTCTATATTGAACAAATTAAGAAATTCAGAAAATAATCTCCAGCATGAGCAGGAAGATACAATGTATAGACCAGTTTGTTGAAGCTTTGCACTTAGGGACAGTCATTGGCCCTCAGAATGCAGATTCCTGGGGTCAGCTAGGATTGTATCAGAAAAGACCACATTTCAGATCCGGCGAAGCATTTCAGCTACTCATATATCTTCCAGCTATCCCATTTTGACCAACACCGGAAACTGCTATTTAGCACACTGAATAGAAGAAATAGTTTTTCACTCGTGAAATCAGTGGCTTTAATTAACATAATGAATGTTAGGTATAAGCTGTCATTGGAGAATCTGAAGGAATTCAATGTAAGTAGATTGATAAGACGTCGGAGAACATCCTCATCCTTAAAAAGGCTAAAACTCAGGCAAGGGATGATGTCAAGGTGCGACACCATGAGCGTGCTACCTCCAGCCACTAGTTTAGGAGGATGTCTCCTTGCCTGTTGCCAACAACCGGGCACAGAATCCTATTCCTTGGTGTTTGTGTCACATGGACCTTTCACACAAGATGAGGTGAAGCACCTACCAGAGTGGCAAGCTGGCCGTGCTCTGACTCTCAGGTCGGCTTGTATGAGCTCTTGTGAAAACTAGTGCTGTATATTTAATAAATGTTTACATGTTGGGCAAAACTTCATTTGAGATTTGCTTTCATTAAAACCCAGGAAATCCTTACCCCATATACAGAAATTCAAAATGGAACAAAGACCAAAGCATAAGACCTAAAACTACAAAACTGTTAGACAAAAACATACAGGAAAAGCTTCACAACATTGTTTTTGGCAATGCTGGAATATGACAGCAAAAGCACAAGCCACAAAATGTAAAAACAAAAATCAATGAACTGAACTATATCATAATTTACAACTTCTGTGCATCAGAGGATACAATCAGTCAAAAGGCAACCTACAGAATGGTAGGAAATATTTGCAAATCAAGTCTGATAAGGATTGAATATCCTGAATATAGAAAGAACTTCTACAAGTCAACAACAAAAAACAAATAACCTGATTCTTAAATGGGCAAAGGCCTTGAATAGACATCATTTCAAAGGAGGTACACAAAACAGTCAACAAGCACATGAAAAGATGCTCATTATCACTAATCATTATGGAAATGCAAATAAAAATGCAATGAGATCACCTCACATCCATGAGGATGGCTATTACTTAAACAAAAACAAAAATAAATAAAGCACCAGCCTGGGAAACATGGCAAAACCTCCTCTCTACAGAAACATAAAAATTAGCCAGGTGTAGTGGCACACACCTGTAGTCCCAGCTACTTGGGAGGCTGACATGGGAGGACCACTTGAGCCCCAGAAGTCAAGGCTGCAGTGAGCCGTGATCACACCACTACACTCCAGCCCAGCAACAGAGCAAGACCCTATCAAAAACAACAAGATAGAACATAAATGCTGGCAAGGATGTGGAGAAATTGAAAGCATTGTGCACTATTAGTGATACTGTAAAATGACACTGTTCCTATGGAAAATATATGGCAGTTCCTCAAAAAATTAAAAATAGAATTACCATATGATCCAACAATTATACTTCTGGATATATACGCAACAGAATTGACAATAGGATCTCAAAGAAATATTTGTACACCTATGCTCATAACAGCACTGTTCACAATAGCCACAAGGTAGAAGCAACCCAAGTATCCATTCATGAATGAACAGATAAACAAAATGTGATATATATACAAAATGGGAAATTATTTAGCCTTCAAATAGGAGGAAATTCTGATACATGCTACAGCATGAATATCTGGAGGACATTTAGCTAAACGAAATAACCCTGCTACAAACAGACGAATAGGGTATGATTCTACCCATATGAGATACGTAGCATTGTCAAATTCATATTGTCAGAAAGTAAAATGGTGGTTGCCAGGGGCTGGAGAGAGGGGAGATGGGGAGTTATTACAGTTTAATGGGTACACAGTTTCAGTTTTGCAAGATGAAAAAGTTCTGGAGATTGATTGCACAACAATGTGAATATACTTCACAATACTGAATCATACACTTAAAATGGTTAAGGTGATAAATTAATGTTCTGTGTATTTTCCCACAGTTAAAAATTTTTTAATAATTTAAAAAAAAAAAAAACAGTAAATTGCAAGGCTTTTGAGAATAGCTAAGACTCACTTATTCAAGAGTAGCGTATGGTTAAACTGACAGGTCAGTTCTTAACAGGTAACATGGATACTGTGACGGCTTAAGAAAAGAACTGCAATGTAGCCAGGCATGTGGCTCATGCCTATAATCCCAGCACTTTGGGAGGCTGACTCAGGTAAACTGCTTGAGCCCAGGAGTTCAAGACCAGCCTGGGCAACATGGTGAGACCCCACCTCTACAGAATATTTTAAAATTGTACAAAAAATTAGCCAGGGATGGTGGCACACACCTTTAGTCCTAGCTACTTGGGAGGCTGAGATGAGAGGATCACTTGAGCCTGGGAGGTTGAGGCTGCAGTGAGAAAAGTTTCTGAAATGTAATACCCTCTCCAATCTACTCTTCTCCACCCTCCAGTTAATGGTGATGATACCTATTTTAGCTACAGTTAGCTACAGTTATTCTACACAGCCCCAGAAAATAACTTATCTTAAATCTTTGCAGCCATTGTCCTACTAATATCTCCCAGAGTAACAGAACCAAACTGACCACAACAGCATGCTTCTAAGCCTGAGCTTTGGTTCCTCATGTGTAAAATATGTTAAATGTAGCATGTTTAGAAAAATGCTTGGCCCACCAGCTCCTCTGGGAGTTGGTGGAGAGGAGCAGGGCTGGAGTGACTGAGAGACTCCAGACCCGGCATCATGATCAACCACAAAAAGACTTTTGCCTAGAGAGCTACTAACAGCCTCAGAAATAATTTGTCCCAAATCAAAGAGGAAGCACCAACAACCAAGGGGATAAACTATCTCACTTTGAGTTTCATCATTCACCAAAATACAAAGCATGCTAAAAGCACTCTATAAAATCTCATATAAACAAACAAAAATGTCCAGTCAGTCCCTCGGTTTTTGAACCACACCTCGGAACTGTAATACACCACGGGGCTGTCACGGTAATCTCAAAACCTCTCATTCATCACATAGCTCCACAAGCAGAAAATAAGCAAAACAAATTTATTTCATGGCTCCTCTATGTCTGGAGAATCAAATCCAAACTCTTCAACTTAAACACCATTTCAACGTTCCTATATCCCTACCATCTACCTTCCCAAATCATCTCTCACTTCCTAAACCAAGCTTCATGCCACTAGAATGCCCTCTCCAGCTCTACCCACTCAGGGAGTCTAATCAATCACTTAAAAAAATCTAGTGGAAGTCCTATTTCACCTGAACCAAGCCCACCTCACCTGAAAGGCCACTCCTGAATCAGACCGCTGACTCAACATAGCCGCCACCCCGCATTTCGACACTCAATGGTGTACTATCCAAAATGGTGGTTGCTACCTACTCCTGAGTGTATATCACGTTTCGCGAATTGACTGAGAACTCCTTCAGGATGAGAAGGGTGTTCCTGGGTCTTGTAAATCTCCCCTAGCTCTAGACAGTGCTATGATGACTACATAAAAGCCACTTGACACTGGGTGCGGTGGCTCACACCTGTAATCTCACCATTTTGGGAGGCGGAGGCAGGTGGATCACCTGAGATTGGGAGTTCGAGAGAGCAGCCTGGCCAATGTGGTGAAACCCCATCTCTACTAAAAATACAAAAATAAGTTGGGCATGGTGGCATGCGCTTGTAATCCCAGTTACTCGGGAAGCTGAGGCAGGAGAATCCTTTGAACCTGGGATCGACAGAGCAAGACTCTATCTCAAAAAAAAAAAAAAAAAAAGCCACTTGATGCCTACTGAATTAACGCATTTATCAAGTAGAAGTAAATAAAAGAGATGGCTGGTCAACACACGCAGAGGCTCTGGCTGCTAATCTCATTTTCTTCATTTGTTTACCAAGGTACCAAAAGGAAACTTTGTGGGTATCACATGAAAAACGAAGGTATTCATTATCTGCTATATCTAAACCTACTGGTAATTAACTATTTAAAAAAAAAAATAGAGTAGATAAAAGTCCTAGGATATATTCATTGTTCCACCCTAAGCAAATCTCATCACTTTGTGGAGCCTGAATATTCTCATCAGTAAATCAGGAAAAATGTGTCCCTTGTCTTTTTCAGGGAGCTTGTAAATGGTGTGTGAAAAGAACTATGAAAATTACACAGTGATATTCAAATGTAACGTGCCATGAATACTATTTGTTTGACTTTTTAAAATCTATATCTGATTAGAATCATAACACTTTTTTCTTTAAAAAAAATCATTTTTTGAGAAATTGAAAATCATTATCTCACGTACACATCAACATCTCTACATAACAAACACGAAATCTTTCTGTGCTTTAAGTATGACTAAAAGTAGTTGAGCAAACTGAGTTTTCTTGGCATTTGTGCTGTTTGTCAACAGGTTTTGCATTCAATTAGCAATTTTCCTGTGGCATTTCCTCACTCATCCATAAATGTCTTTGTGCGTGTGTGTGTGTGTGTGTGTGTGTGTAACATTTTATTTGTTGTCTTCCCAAATAGAGTATATGAGTTTCCAGCTACCAGTTACCCATATCCTATATGCCCTTGTTTTCTCAGGATTGTTAAGTATTAATAATCAACCTGTGAGTATGAAGAAACTTCAAGGTCAGGATGGATAAGAATTGTTTAACAAGAGCAAATCACAGTTTTATTTCTGGGTTAAGGCAGGAATGAATTTTGATGGCCCCACTCCACATCCTTAAATTCTTAAGGTCTGTTTTGGCTTTTGCTGAACGAAATTACGTCTTCCTATTAAAGAAAACAAATACAAGCTTTCTACCATAAGCATATGAGAAGCTTTAAAATCACAACCTAAAGTGGCGTAAGCAGACTAAAAGAAAAGTTACTTTTAGCAGCTATTTCCCCGTCTTTTCACTGGGTTATAAATAGTAATGCCTAAAATAGCTCAGAGCTATAATCCACAAATAATTTATTGTAGTGTGTGCACTAGAAAATAACAATGCTCAAAGTTAGGCATTCTAAGAGTGCTTCATTGAGACTTACAGGTAAGATGAGGGTTTGGTTCCCACCTTAAAATCTTTCAGATCAACATTTTTCTGGTTCTTCCATATGAAAGAAAATTTCATTGTCCAACAGTGTGTCTATTAATGCAGAACCTAGATTATTACTGTCTAAGAGGCATTGCTGCTATTCCCTTTCTATGATTGGCTTATTTGTGAGTAGAGATAGGATGTCCATCTGTGTGAGAATTAATCTGGGTTTAGGTTCCTCTCTTATTAAGAAACTATCAGCACTGCCCCAGCTCAACTGTCTATCAAGGCCAGTAGACCCATATTAAAGTAGCAAAATACGGTAACTATATACCAGATATTCCAGGAAATACAACCTCCCACCTGATATCAAAGTTTGCATGAAGGGGGAAAAAAATTTAAAAATAAAAATTGCCTTGAAGTATGAAGCTCATTGATTTCTTTATAAGCACTCTAAAATCTATCCTGGTCAGGCATGGTGGCTCACACTTATAATTCCAGCACTTTGGAAGGCCAAGGCAGGAGGATTACTTGACCCCAGGAGCTGGAGACCAGCCAGGGAAAGATAGCAACATCCTAACTCTACAGAAAAAAATTTTTTAGATAAAAGAATTTAGTTAAGTGTGGTGGCACACTGCTGTGGTCCCAGCTACTGGAGGCTGAGGCAAAAGGATTGCATGAGCCCAGGGGTTCGAGGCTGCAGTGATCGCACCACTGTACTCCAGCCTGGGCGACATGGTGAAACCCTGTCACCAAAACAAAACAAAGCAAAATCAAATCAAACCAAACCTAACCCTAGATTGTGTAGATAGATCTATCTCAGGCCAGCAGAGGGCTCTACACCTTGTCCTACTGACCTCAAAAAGAATTGCCTCAACCGAACTGTCCTTGGGTGTGATCTCTGAGACAAGACTGCCGAGTCTACAGAAGACTGCTGAAATTGCCCATCCCATCACACAGTATTTTGTGTAGGAGGGCTCTGAAGACACATTTATTCCTGATCTTAGAAGTTCATAGCTCTGTCTAAAGAACTAAATAGTTGGATGATACTTTGAGTTTGTGGTTTTGTTTTTTGAGACGGAGTCTCACTTTGTTGCCAGACTGGAGTGTAGTGGCTCAATCCCGGCTCACTGCAACCTCTGAATCCTGAGTTCAAGCGATTCTCCTGCCTCAGCCCCCCTGAGAAGCTGGGATTACAGGCTCACGCCACCATGCCCAGCTAATCTTTGTATTTTTAGTAAAGACGGTGTTTCACCATGTTGGCCAGGATGGTCTCAATCTCTTGACCTCGTGATCTACCCACCTCAGCCTCCCAAAGTGCTGGGATTACAGATGTGAGCCACCTAGGATGGCCATTTGTGTGTGTGTGTGTGTGTTTGTAATCTCAGGGACAATATAAATTGTGTTGATCAGATGTGCTTTTCATTTTGGCTATTAAAAAACAGTGAAATTCATATGTGACCCACCTGACATATGTTTGAAGATTCTGGAATGTATGTTTCTGATTAGTATCATTCCTGGTTCCACTTCAGTATTGTCTTGTCTTTTCTTCTTTAATCTTTTCACTAAAATTATATTATATCTTTTCTTCCTAATCGTTGTAAATACTTTTTGGACTACGTAGCAATAAATACATTATTACTCTTAGGGAAATAACAAAAAGGTGTTATTTATTTAATTACCTAAAGAGATGGTGTCTCATTCTGTGGCCCAGGATGAAATGCAGTGGTGTGATCACAGGTCACTGTAGCCTTCAATTCCTGAGTTCAAGCGATCCTCCTACCTCAGCCTCCCAAGTAACTGGGACTACACGTGAGTTCTATGATGCCTGGCTAGTTTTTTTGGTTTTTGTAGAGATGGAGTCTTGCCATGTTGCCCAGGCTGATCTCAAACTCTTGGGCTCAAGCAGTCGTCTCACCTCAGCCTCCCAAAGTGTTGGTATTACAGGCAAGAGACACTATGCCCAGCTGTGATGTCCATTTATTTACCTATTTGAACTCATTTGAGCCATTTATAAGATGACTGACTGGCTGGATAAAAAGTAGATCTACTGACAGTAGTCTGAATTGAATTAACAATATCTGGGTTTGTGTTTATCATTTACTTATTAAAAAATAATAGCACAACCCTATAGAATTGTTTTGATTCCAAGAAAAACAATAACTAATCAGTACCATATACAATAGCATCCACTGTGTATAATTTCTAAATTTTCTTTTCTTTTTTTGAGATGGAGTCTCACTCTGTCACCCAGGCTAGAGTACAGTGGCACAATCTTGGCTCATTCAAGTGCAGTGGCACAATCTTGGCTCTTCTGCCTCAGCTTCCTGAGTAGCTGGGATTACAAAAGTGTGTCACCATGCCCAGCTAATTTTTTTATTTATAGTAGAGACGGGATTTTACTATGTTAGCCAGGCTGGTCTCGAACTCCTAAAGTAAAGCAATCCACTCGCCTCGGTCTCCCAAAGTGCTGGGATTACAGGTATGAGTCACCACGTCCAGCCTATTTTCTAAATTTTCTTTGAATGTTTTATGTAGCTGTAATCATAGTGCACATGCTTTTATAAATAATTCAGGGTTTTAAAATAATTTCGTCATCTTCACACTCATACTTTCTATTTTTGCCATAATCTTCACACAGTTAACACTATAACATCGCCCTTAAAATAGCTCTACATGGATCACATAAATGGGATTGCCTAAAGCATCCATAGTTCACTTTTAAAGAAAAGAATTTATTTAAAATTGGAAATGTATATTAAAATGACACATGATGCAGAAAGAATAAAATCATATCAAAAGATTAAACCCCAGGATGAACTGATATCTCTGAAATGTTTACAAATAGGCCAGGCACTGCAACCTCTGCCTCCCAAGTTGGATCGAATCTCCTGCCTCAGCCTCCCAAGTAGTAGGACTACAGGCATGAGCCACCATACCCGGCTAACTTCTGTATTTTTAGTAGAGATGGGGTTTCATCACGTTTGCCAGGCTGATCTTGAATTCCTGACCTCAGGTGATCTGCCTGCCTCAGCCTCCCAAGCTGCTGGGATTACAGGCGTGGGCCACTGCACCCAGCCAACCTACCCCTTTTGAACCAACAATTCCACTCACAGAAGTCTTTTCTAAGGGGAAAATATACCAGTAGTATGCAAAAAATTTATGTACTAGAATATATTTATTCCAATGTTACTTAAATTTTTTAAAAAGAAAAAAAGTAGAATTTCCAAAAATAGCTGTAAGAATAAAAAATTTTACTATGTACACATAGTGGGACAATCAAAAATCATTAAAATCACATCTCATTGAATGCCAGGTAAAATATGTTTATGGTATGTTGCCAAGTTTAAATATCTGGCTGTAAATTGCATATTGTAAAAATAATACATGAGGCCAGGTGCAGTGGCTCACACCTGTAATCCCAGCACTTTGGGAGGTTGAGGCAGGTGGATCACCTGAGGTCAGGAGTTGAAGACCAGCCTGGCCAACATGATGAAACTCCGTCTCTACTATAAATACAAACATTAGCTGGGTGTGGTGGCTGGCGCCTGTAATCCCAGTTACTCTAGAGGCTCAGGCAGGAGAATCACTTGAACCCAGGAGGCAGAGATTTCAGTGAGCCGAGATTGTGCCATTGCACTCCAGCCTGGGCAATAAGAGTGAAACTCAGTCTCAAGAAGAAAAAAACTAATAGTAATACATGAGCTAATAGATGTATAATTACATAATGAGGTAATGTTTATATGTATATAAAACATAGAACACATAAACGTGAGTATATATATATACACATATACCTTAAAGAGAAGAGGAAAGGGAATATTAATTAAGAAAAAATTAGCAAGCCAGGATTCAGGGGAGAACAGAGACCTAGGGATTGGAGGTTGGCTCATGTGGGTCCTTTTGCCCCCACCCCTCAACACTCCACAGGATTCCTGTGAGAGTTTGTGGGCACATTATCAGGGGAAAGGGATTGGAGGACCATGACCTCTAAGGGATACTTGCCCTGCTAACACCTCTCATTGTGGATTAGGATCTAAAATTCCATCACACTAGTAACAAAGGTAAACCAGAAGTAGGCAGGTTGAACATTTTCAAGGCTAAAATTCAACTTCAAATCATCTAAATCATAGAACCTACCTCAAGATGGTCTTGGAATATTAGTGCCTCAGGTCCCTGGCAAAAGCAAACCTAAATCCTATCTGGGAAAAGATGAGATCAAACTAAGCATCTGCACAGCATAAAATTAAAAAAAAAAAAAAAAAAAACCCTAGAAAAATGGAGACATAAAAAATAAACAAAAATCTATAGAAAAACAGACAATAGAAAAAGACATACAGGGATCCAGATTATTATCAGACACACATTTTAAAATAGCTATGTTAAATCTCTCCAAGAAGGTAAAAGACAAAATAGAGAGCTTCAGCAAGGAGTGGTGACTCATGCAGGTAATGCCAGTATTTTTGGGAGGTCAAGTTGGGAGGACTGCTTAAGTCCAGCAGTTTGAGACCAGCCTAGACAACATAGAGAGACCCTGTCTCTACCAAAAATTTTAAAAATTAGCCAGGTGTGGTGGTCCACACCTGTAGTCCCAGCTACTTGGGAGGTCGAGGCTAGAGCATGACTTGAGCCAGGAGGTCGAGGCTGTAGTGAGCTGTGACTGCACCGCCGCACTTCAGCCTGGGCAACAAAATGAGACCCTGATTTAAATTTTAGAAAAGAAAAAATGAATGCCAACAGATAACTGGAAATCATCTTAAAAACTGAGCAATTCCAGAACGCATAAGTAGCCAAAATTAAAACCTCAACAGATCTACTTAATGGTAGATTAGAAGGAGCTGAATAAAAAATTAGTGCATTCAAAGAGGGATAAAAACAAACAATCCAGAATGAAGAAATAGAGTCAAAGGATTGGAAATACTGCAGAGAAAAGAAGAAGATAAAAGATACAGTGAAAAACTCTAACCTATGTATAACTGGAGTCCCAGAAAAAAAGATATCATAAAGAGAATTACATAGAAGCACTATCTACAGAGAGATCATGGTTGAAGATGTTGTAAAATCAAAGAAAGTATCAAACTACCACTGATTTCAAAGCCCTACAAAACCTATAAATGAGTGAATACAGTAAAACTGCTATTAAAAAATCAACTAAAAATAACATCTTAAAAGCAGCCACAAATAGATTGCCTTCAAAGAATCAATAAATAGATTATTTTTGTTAAGAAGTCAGTGTCATTGAAAGCTAGAAGATAGTGGAATGATCATTTTTAAACTGCCTACTAGAATTCTACACCTTGTAAAAATATTTTTCAAGAAGAAAACGAAAGAAACCTATTTTGAGACCAAAAACACTAAAGAATTTGTCACCTAGCAGGCTTGCACTAAGGGAAATACAAAGAGATGCTCTTGAGGCTGAAAGAAAATAATCCCAAACAGATTCCTGATGATGCAAGAAGAAAGAGCAAAGAAAAAAGATTAAATACTAACCATATAAACAGTATTAATGTCTTGTGGAGATAATATAGAAAGAATTAAAATAACATGTAACTTGGAAGTGAAATTTATTAAGTTAAGGAATCTCAAGGTTGCTTAATGTGTCTGGAAACAGGTCTTAAGTTTGTTTAATTTGTCAGGAAACAGGTGAAAGTACCAAAAAAAAGTGGAGGGGGGGCAAAAATGTATGTGATTTTAAAAGATAAGCCTAGGTGCAGTGGCTCAGGCCTGTAATCTCAGCACTTTAGGAGGCCAAGGCAGAAAGACTGCTTGAGCCCAGGAGTTCAAGCCCAGCCTGGACAAGACAGTAAAATCTCACCTTTAAAAAAAATTTTTAGAAATTTGAAAATAAACACCAAAATTATCTTGGCATGGTGATGCACCCCTGTAGTGTAGTCCTAGCTACTTGGGAGGGTGAGGTGGGAGGATGGCTTGAACCCAAGAGTTCAAGATGCCACCACACTCCACTCTGGGTGACAGAGTGACACCCTGTCTCAACAGTAATAATAATAATAAAAGATAGTTGGTGAAATTATAGCTTTCAAACTACCACAGAGAAAAATTAAATAGTAAAGAGTAACTGATAAATCCAAAAGACACAAAAGGAAAAGGACTATAGAACAGATGAGACAAATAGAAAATATATAATAAAATAGTACTTTAAATTCAAGCATTTAAACAACTGTATTAAATGTAAAAGGACTTAGTTATACATCAGTAAAAAACAAAAGACCGTCAGACAAAATAAAAAATGAACTCCAAACCTATGCTCTTTACTGAAGATACAAAAAAAAAAGTATAAAAACGATTAACATTACAGAAACTATAAAGATATAACATGTAAATTTTAAACTAAAGAAGGCAAGTATAGTTATATTAATAACAGATAATGATTTACAGTGAAAAACATCATAAGAAACAAAGTGGAGAGGAGAGATCCAAGATGGCCAATTAACAACAGCTCAGGATGGTAGCTCCCAGTGAAAGCGCAGAGAGCGAGTGGACGCCGCAATTTCAGACGAATTTCTGTCGCCCACAAACCAGGAGATTCCTGGCAGAGGAGCCACATGTGTCGCCAGCGCGACTCTTTTGGCCGGCGCAGCTGTTTTGCCGGTGCCCCGGTGCGGCGCAGCACTTCTCAGTGCGGAGTATACGGGACTGGGTGCCCTTTGAGTCGGGCTCCGCTGGTCCCATTCCCACAAGGAGAACAGCAATTGGAAGCGCTGAGGACTGAGAGTTTCACAGTAAGCACAGCTGAACTCAGGAAGGCCAAGCTCTGTGGGGAAGGGGCGTCCGCCAAAGGAAAACTAAGAAACAGAAAAAACTTCATCACCAACAAGCCGGACGTCCACTCAGACCCAATCTGAAAGTCGGCAATTACAAAGACGACAGGTGGATAAATCC
>CAUYLG010043387.1:0-30186 GCA_963573385.1 Cacajao melanocephalus
AAAAACACAAAGTAGGCCGGGTGTGGTGGCTCACGCCTGTAATCCAAGCACTTTGGAGGCCAAGGCAGGCGGATCACCTGAGGTTGGGAGTTCAAGACCAGCCTGACCAACATGGTGAAACCCTGTCTTTAAAAAAAAAAAAAAGAAAAGAAAAGAAAAGAAAAACACAAAGTAGATTAGTGGTAGGTGGGGTTGGAGAGGGAATGGGGAGTGAGTGCAAATAGACACAAATGAGGGACTTTTTGGGGATGATAAAATGTTCTCTTGCTTATATTGGAAGCATTACTAGCCATTACTGGATAGTGAATTAAAAAAAAAAAAAAGAAAAAAAAAGACGATAAAATTTTCTCAAAGTGTGGTCATAGCTGCACGTCTGCAAGTTTACTAAAAATAAATTGTATGCTTAGAATGAGTAAATTTTATAATCTATTAATTACATCTTAATAAAACTCTTTAAAAGAAAAAACTATTGAAGGTCCTTCACCTGAGTCATGTCAATTTAAAGTACAAGGAAAATAGGAAGGAAAAGAAACAGAGTAAAGAGATGCAGACATAAGCAGAAAAAAACGAAATTTTTCATCCACTTAGTAAATATTTACTATATGCTAGACATTGAGATTAGGGAGGGAGCAAAACAAACCATCTGTCCTCAAGGAGCTTATAATCTAATTGTGACAAACAATAAACAAGCACATCCTATAATAGAACGCAGCAATGACTCATTAAGTTCAGAGGTGTAGTAACAGGAAGAAAATAATGTACCACATCATTTATTCATTTAGTGTTACAGGGAATTTTGAGCAGAAAAAGCTTTTACTACTTCATTTGAAGCCTTATGTTCTATTTAAACTTGAAAAAATTTAGTTCTGAAATACACGTGGATTTTTTAAACTCTGAGAAATCTGTAAACACAACTGTCTTCTACAGACAGCAAAAGCTTGTCTAATCTTGTGTTAGTCACATGGTCAAATTAGACACAATGCTCCATACATACTGAAGCACAAAGAACTAAAGATACGCCGGGGCACGGTGGCTCACACCTGTAATCCCAGCACTTTGGGAGGCTGAGGTGGGCAGATTACCTGAGGTCAGGAGTTCGAGACCAGCCTGACCAATATGGTGAAACCCCATCTTTAAAAAAATAAAAATAAAAATAAAAAAGAACTAAAGATACAGCCTGGCCAACATAGCGAACCCGTCTCTACTAAAAATACAAAAAATTAACTGGGCATGGTGTTGTGCGCCTGTAGTCCCAGCTACTTAGGAGGCTGAGGCAGGAGAATCACTTGAACCCAGGAGGCAGAGGTTGTGAACCAAGATCGTGCCACTGCACTCCAGCCTGGGCAACAGAGCAGACTCTGTCTCAAAAAAAAGAAAAAAAAAAAAAAAAAAAAAGAACGAAAGAGGCAAATAATTCTGATTGGAAAAGAACAGGAGGGTACCGCTTCCAGTTTCCTGATACACAAGACCAAAGTCCATTTGAATAAAAATTTGGGCAACAGAGCCTCAATTCTTCCTTGGGTATAATGAAGTTGTGAGCTGGGCATGGGGGCTCATACCCATAATCCCAGCAAGAGGACTGCTGAGCCCAGGAGTTGGAGACCAACCTGGGCAATGTGGCAAGGCCTCATCTCTATCAAAAAAAAAAAATTAACTGGGCAGGGTGGTAAGCACATGTAGTCCCAGCCTAGCTACTTGGGAGGCTGAGGCAGGAGAATTGCTGAAATCCAGGAGTTCGAGGTTGCAGTGAGCTATGATCACGCCACTGCATTCCACCCGGGGCTACACAGCAATAACCTTGAAAAAAAAAAAAAAAAAAAAAAAAAAAAAAAGAGAGAGAGAGAGAGATCCAAGATGGCCAAACAACTCCCATTCACAAATGCTACAAAGAGAATAAAATACCTAGGAATACAACTAACAAAGGATGTAAAGGACCTCTTCAAAGAGAACTACAAACCACTGCTCAAGGAAATAAGAGAGGACACAAACAGATGGAAAAACATTCCATCCTCATGGTTAGGAAGAATCAATACCATGAAAATGGCCATACTGTCCAAAGTAATTTACAGATTCAATGCTATCCCCATCAAACTACCAATAACCTTCTTCACAGAACTGGAAAAAACCACCTTAAACTTCAGATGGAACCAAAAGAGAACCCACATAGCCAAGACAATCCTAAGCAAAAAGAACAAAGCTGGAGGCATCACGCTACCTGACTTCAAACTATAATACAAGGCTACAGTAATCTAAACAGCATGGTACTGGCACCAAAACAGAGATACAGACCAATGGAACAGAACAGAGGCCTCAGAGGCAACGCCACACATCTACAACCATCTGATCTTTGACAAACCTGACAAAAACAAGCAATGGTGGAAGGATTCCCTGTTTAATAAATGGTGTTGGGGAAACTGGCTAGCCATGTACAGAAAGCAGAAACTGGACCCCTTCCTGACACCTTACACTACAATTAACTCCAGATGGATTAAACACTTAAACATAAGACCTAACACCATAAAAACCTTAGAAGAAAACCTAGGCAAAACCATTCAGGACACAAGCATAGGCAAGGACTTCATGACTAAAACACCAAAAGCATTGGCAACAAAAGCCAAAATAGACAAATGGGATCTAATCGAACTCCAGAGCTTCTGTACGGCAAAACAAACAGTCGTTAGAGTGAATCGGCATCCAACAGAATGGGAAAAAATTTTTCCATCTACCCATCTGACAAAGGGCTGATATCCAGAATCTACAAAGAAAAAAACAGATTTACAAGAAAAAACCAAACCCATTCAAAAGTGGGCGAAGGATATGAACAGACACTTTTCAAAAGAAGACATATATGAGGCCAAAAAACATATGAAAAAATGCTCATCACCACTGGTCATTAGAGAAATGCAAATCAAAACCACACTGAGATACCATCTCACACCCGTTAGAATGGCGATTATTAAAAAGTCTGGAGACAACAGTTGCTGGAGAGGATGTGGAGAAATAGGAACACTTTTACACTGTTGTTAGTTCAACCATTGTGGAAGACGGTGTGGCAATTCCTCAAGGACCTAGAAACAGAAATTCCATTTGATCCAGCAATCCCATCACTGGGTATATACCCAAAGGATTATAAATCGTTCTATTATAAAGACACATGCATACGTATGTTCACTGCAGCACTGTTTACAATAGTAAAGACCTGGAACCAACCCAAATGCCCATCGATGATAGCCTGGACAAGGAAAATGTGGCATATATACACCATGGAATACTATGCAGCCATAAAAAACAATGAGTCTGTATCCTTTGTAGGGATATGGATGAATCTGGAAACCATCATTCTCAGCAAACTGACATAGGAACAGAAAATCAAATACCACATGTTCTCACTCACAGGCAGGTGCTGAACAATGAGAACACATGGACACAGGGAGGGGAGCATCACACACTGGGGTCTGTTGGGCAGGGCTAAGGGAGGGACCGGGGAGTGGGGAGGTTGGGGAGGGATAACATGGAGAAAAATGCCTGATATAGGTGACGGGGTGATGGAGGCAGCAAACCACCTTGACATATATACACCTAGGCAACAATCCTGCATGATCTGCACATGTACACCAGAACCTAAAGTACAATAAAAAAAATTTTTTTAAAAAAGCTAAAATCTGTCTACTGTCTCCAGAAAGTTTCATACAATTTAGGTAGCTGCTGTGAGCCATGTTGAAGATCCTAAGTAAAGCCAGATAAGATAAAGAAGGAATGTGTGGTGGAGTGGGGTGGAATGGCTCACACCTGTAATCCCAGCACTTTGGGAGGCCAAGCCAGGTGGGTTGATTACCTGAAGTCAGGAGTTGGAGACCAGCCTGGCCAACATGGTGAAACCCTGTCTCTACTAAAAATACAAAAATTAGCCGGGCATGGTGGGGGACACATGTAATCCCAGCTACGTAAGAGGCTGAGGCAGGAGAATCGCTTGAACCCGGGAGGTGGAGGTTTCAGTGAGCCAAGATCACGCCATTGTACTCCAGCCTGGGCAACAAGAGAGTCCATCTCAAAACAAAAATAAATAAATAAATAAGGATATTTATTTATTTATATTTAACTGACTTTACAATTCTTTCTATCCGCCCAAAAAGTGAACAGGTTTTCAGCATTTTCTGTTTAAGAAAAAAAATTTTTTAATCTTGATCTAAGTTTGGCCATTTTGCTTTTTTTAAACATTCTGTAATGCCTTGTTCCATTTGTATTTCCAGAAAGTTCCATGAATCTGATATGCACCAGAATAGAAAACCATTGCTACAAATTGATAACATATCATAAAATCAGAGGAGTTCAGAGTGTATTCAGTTTTGAAATTGGGGGAGCCCCCCAGCAACTTAGAGCACAGCTCTGTCTGCAATAGGAAACAAGTAGGTCATTTTATTTTCTAATTTCAAGCTTTGTGGGTTTTTTTGTTTGTTTTTTGCTTTTGCTTTTGCTTTTTTTTTGAGATGGAGTCTAACTCTATCACCCGGCTTGAGTGCAGTGGTGCAATCTCAGCTTACTGCAACCTCTACCTCCTGGGTTCAAGCGATTTTCCCGTCTCAGCCTCCCAAATAGCTGGGACTACAGGTGCGAGCCACCATACTCAGCTAATTTTTGTATTTTTTAGTAGAGATGGGGTTTCACCAGGTTGGCCAGAATGGTGTTGATCTCTTGACCTCGTGATCCATCCACCTCAGCCTCCCAAAGTGCTAGGATTACAAGCATTGTTTTATAAATATTTAGTTATGAATTTCAACATATTTTTCAGGATATAAAGAAAATGGCTGAAGTTTTAATTTACCAGTTCTTTTTGTTTGTTTTGTTTTGTTTTGTTTTTGAGACAGAGTCTCGCTCTGTTGACCAGGCTGGAGTGCGGTGGTGCAATCTTGGCTCACTGCAGCCTCTACCTCCCAGGATCAAGCAATTCTCCTGCCTCAGCCTCCCAAGTAGCTGGGACTACAGGAGCACACCACCATGCCTGGCTAATTTTTGTATTTTTAGTAGAGACAGGGTTTCACCATGTCAGCCAGGTTAGTCTTGAACTCCTGACCTCAGGTGATCTGCCCGCCTCAGCCTCCCGAAGTGCTAAGATTACAAGCATGAGCCACTGCACCTGGCCTTCAATTTATCAGTTTTAAAGTCCCTTGATATTCAGATGGTGCTGGCATGTTTTTGTGAGAGACTGAGGTCAGCTTTACATATATATATGACATACATATATATGTCATGTATATGACCTGACAAAGAATGAGTTAGCTGGCCAGGCGCAGTGGCTTACACCTGTAATCCCAGCACTTTGGGAGGCCGAGGCAGGCGGATCACAAGGTCAGGAGAGTTCAAGACTACTTGACTAACATGGTGAAACCCTGTCTCTACTAAAAATACAAAAAATTAGTTGGGTGTGGTGGTACGTGCCTGTAATCCCAGCTCCTCAGGAGGCTGAGGCAGGAGAATCACTTGAGCCAGGGAGGCAGAGGTTGCAGTGAGCTAAGATCTTGCCATTGCACTCCAGCCTAGGTGACAGAGCAAGACTCCGTCTAAAAAAAAAAAAGAAGCTAGCTTTCTTACTAATACTTCTCCAACCTTGCCTCCTATACCTCACCCCTGTTCCCATTTAACCATCTGAAACTCTTCTTGTGCCCAGAAAAGGAATATTTTCACAGCCTGTGTGTTTGTGTGTGTGCATCCACTGATAACCTCCTTCTCATCCTTCTACCAAGCAGTTCCTATATCCCTCCCTTAGAATCCTGTATATTTATAAGTGAAAACACCCTAGGCACATTGTAACTGGTTCATTGTCTGTCTAGAGAATAGATCATGAATTCCTGGAAGACAGGCATTTTGTCAGACTCATTTCTAAATCTCCAGCATCTAACACAGTGCACAGCACATGGCTGATTAAAATTTACTAACTGGATGTACAAAGTGTCCTATCCAAACTTCAGCCTGAAGATAGTCTCGAAACAGCAGTACAGTATGGAATCAAAGCAATGTTCACCTCACCTAAGCCCCTCTTTTTCCAGGGCAACCACAGAGCAAGCTTACCTACCCAATGCAAGTTTAAAAGGGGAGCTCCAGTTAAAACCCCAAGTATCATGATGTTCCTTCTGAAGTTTATATGCTTAACCATTTAGCATTAAACCAATTAAGGATGCTGGGTATGGTGGCTCATGCCTGTAACCCAGCACTTTAAGAGGGTGAGGCAGGAGGATCACTTGAGCCCAGGAGTTGAAGACCAGTCTGGACAACATAGCGAGACCCCATCTCTTTTTTTAAAAAAAAGATAATAATAATAAAATAAACCAAGTAAGGACTGAGAGAGAAAAAGAGAGAGAAAAAACACTTCATATTTTAAAAAACAAAAACAGTGGAGACATCTTAACGTGAAAAGATACTTGGTATGCTCTTTATAGCACAAGAGCTGTGAGCCCCAAATAAGAAATGACACATCATTAAAAACAAACAAAAAACCCTCCATTTTAACATTTTTGTTTCTTTTGAAAGTATTTAGCATGTAGAGTTGCTATGCCACTGAGAAAGTGGATGATTCTTATTCCTCCAAATACATAAATCTTGCAATCTAGAAGAGGGGAGAAATCTAGCAGAGGAGAGAAATTGTTTTCCCATTTCCAAATGTGCTAATTAATTAACTATAAATATTAACACTCTCAACAGCCAAAAGGTACCACCTAACAAACTCTGCTATCTCGGCTGCCCTCTGCTCTGATGCAAGGTTGTAAAGGGGCAGATCAGGTTTCTCTATCATTTACATGCCAGCAACCCAGATAGGCACTTCCAACCATACCCAAGGCATCCTGTTAAAAGCAAAAATCCGCCTGTTAAGAAACCAAAAGCCAAAGAGCTACCCTGCTGAATTTTTTGTACAAGAATTATCTGCTATATTTTCAAACAATCAAAACTATACCACTAATCTTCAGTCTGTCATTTTACAATATAACCCATTCATTCTTTTTTTTAATCCAGAATTATGTGACAGTGAACCCCATTCATCCTTTTTTTTTTTCCTTTTTTTCCCCAAATATGCCCTACATATTTGCACCCATTCATTCTTAAGATCTGACAACGCTCTGTAGAACAAAGCGTTGTAATAAGATTTCAACACAAAGCACTGGTTTGCATTCTAGCTTCACAACTTAAACCTGGCCAGATGCAGTGGCTCACACGTGTAATCTTGGGATGCCAAGGCAGGGAGGACTGCTTGAACCCAGGAGTTCAAGACGAGTTTGAGCAACATAGTGAGACCCTGTCTCTACAAAAAAAAAATTTTTTTTTAGACAGAGTCTCACTCTGTCGCCCAGGCTGGAGTGCAGTGGAATGATCTTGGCTCACTGCAACCTCCATCTCCTGGGTTCAAGCAATTCTCCTGTCTCAGCCTCCTAAGTAGCTGGGACTACAGGCATGTGCCTCCTTGCCCAGCTAATTTTTTGCATTTTTAGTGGGGACAGGGTTTCAGCATATTAGCCAGGATGGTCTCAGATCTCCTGACCTCATGATCCGCCCACCTCAGCCTCCCAAAGTGCTGGGATTACAGGCATGAGTCAGTGGGCCCAGCCAAAAAATTTTTCTAATTTCCCAGGCACAGTGGTGTACACCAGTAGTGCTAACTACTTGGGAGGCTGAGGTAGGAGGATGGTATGAGCCAGGGAGCTAAGCTTGAGCTGTGATCACACCACTGCAGTACAGCCTGGGTGACAGAGCAAGACCCTGTCTCAAAAAAAGAGAACTTAAACTTCTCTGAGCCTCAGTACTCTCACAAATTCAATGAGGGTAGTACCACTTACCACAAATTATCTGAGGGCAAGACTTAATGACCCTATGTACGAAAGTGCTGAGACAGTAAAATGGCAGGGATATCATAGTTTTGTGGAGGGTTTGTTTGCTGGTTTTTCAAAATTATGTATCTTTAAAATATTGCAGTTTCACTTTTTTTTTCACAGCTGCTATTTTCCCATGTATATCCTGTTCAAGCACTTTTTTTTGACATGGAGTTTTGCTCTCCTTGCCCAGGCTGGAGTGCAGTGGTACGATCTCTGCTCACTGCAACCTCCGCCTCCCAGACTCAAGTAATTCTCCTGCCTCAGCTTCCCAAGTACCTGGGATTACAGGAGCTCACCACCATGCCTGCCTAATTTTTGTATTTTTAGTAGAGACGGGGTTTCACTATGTTGGCCAGGCTGGTTTCGAACTCCTGACTTCAGGTGATCCGTCCACCTCTGCCTCCCAAAGTGCTGGGATTACAGGCATGAGCCACCATGCCCGGCCTCAAACATTTTTGTTAGTTACAATTTTTGAGTCCCACTAGGTGCAAGTATTATGCCAACCATTTTAAATGCATCATCACATATACTCTTCACCACAACCCTATTACTATCCCATTTTGTAGCTGAGGAGACTGAGACTCAGAGAATTGTATCCAAGGTCACACAGCTGGAAGTGGTCAAGCCAGAATCTGACTCATGTAAATTTAACAACTGAGGAAAAGTAAAAGTATGAATTAATAAAATGCTTGTTTTACATTTTTTAAAATAAATCCCCCTATTCCATTATTTAATTATGGATCTTTAGCAATATAACGTTTATTAGAATCCTCCCAGCTTTCCTCCTGTGGAAGGATCATGTTGCCTGTTTGCTTACTGCTGCTCCTGCCGGATAGATGATAAGCTCCTATAGGCAAGAGCACTCTTATCCCCTGTCCCAGTGCTGACCAGAGTGAACAGCTGCTGAAATAACAAAGGAAGGCAGCAGGGAGACTGAAGGCCACAACAGTATTTAGCCATACCACTGTGTCAATCCACCTCCTGTGGCACTTCTCCAAACCCCTTCCTCCTTCTAGCTAGGTAACCAGAGTTAACCTTTAGGAGTGGCCTCTCAGATGTGAAGTCCTTGTGGGACTGCCCGCCACTTCCAACTTGGTCATAGGATAGGGTGCATGATCCAAGCTGGGCAAATCAGTATTCTTAAGCATGGTAACTTGCTTGGAACAAGCATAGAACAAGCATTGTAACTTATTCCAAAAAGGGAATATGACCCAACCCAAGCCAGTCCTTCTCTGGAATATTGCAAACAGGGGATACAGAATAGCTCACTCTTTAGTTTGGATCAGGAACTGCTTTAGGCACTGGGGAGCCAATGAAAGATCTACCACAAGGGAGTAAGAGGGTCATACATGCATCTTGGAAAGATATTCTAATAATGGTATCACCAATGGAATAAGACATGCAGTGGGAAGACCCGTAATGGGCCTACTGTAATAGTCCTGACAAAAAATGAAGAACAGTTGAACCAAGACAATGGTAACAGGAACGAGAAAAGGGAACACATTAGGAAACATCTGGGGATTGCTTTTTGTATCACTGGAAATATTGTCCTAAAACAGAGAAACTGCCTCCTTAATGCTCTTGCATAGATGACTACTGTGAACACTTTATTCATATGATAAGTACTTACCAAGTACCTAGAAACCAATAAGAATGAAGTGGTTATAAGCATAGATTCTGAACCAGGCTGCTTGGGTTCAAATCCAGTGTCAACTCACTTACTAGCAGTGTGACCTTGAATAAGTTACTTAACCTCTGTGGCTCACTTTCCTCATCTATAAAACCAGGATAATAATAGCACCTACCTCATAGGGTTGCTGTTGTGCAGAAAAGGAAACCCTTGAACTGGTTGATAAAGGACAAGTAGCAGTTCAGCAGAGAAACAAGGGGGGAGGACAGCATTCCAGGCAGAAGGGAAGGCATATGGAAAGGAAAAGAAATGTGAAAAAGTGAGCTTGACTCATGACCATTGCCCTCTCCAGACCCACATTCCCAATGTTGGCTAAATACCAGCTGGAACTCCAACTCCATGAGTTGGACTTGAAATTCAATAGGTCCAGAATAGAACCAATAAACTTCACAGTTCCTGTTCCTCCAGGCTCCCTATGTCAGGGGCAATGCCATGACCATCTCCAACCAAACAGTTTTAATTACTCCCTCATCTACTCCTAAACACACAGGCTGTAACAGTAGGTCAAGGGTAGAATGATCAGTCCAGTGTAAGCCATGCCTCACAGAAAGAGAAAGAGTGGTGGGGATTGTGGATCCAGTCAGAGATGACACAGAGCACTACTTCCTCAGAAGCAGAAACTTCAACTCTAGGAACAACAGCTATCAAAGCCTATAAGGAACATTCTCTGCTGTAAAGACCAGCTTTGCTTCAGGCTTTCCCAGAGCTAGGGAAATACCTCCTCCTACCCATCCCTACTCCCTTCCAGCTACTGCTATTTTGCCTATTAAATTCTGTATTTTCCAATCAGAAGTCTTACTGATAATCCAACTTCCCAAGAATTTTAAAGTAGGCAAGTTCCTTGGTTTTAAGAGATATGAGTTCTAGAATCAATAGAAAAGATTACCCAACCAATTACAGTTATCACACCAGACACTGGGTATTTAGCATACATTATTGTTAATTTTTACCATACCCTTGAAAGACAGTCAAGAACTCCCTTTTAAGAATAAAAACAGGGCCGAGCACGGTGGCTCACGTCTGTAATCCCAGGACTTTTGCGTCTCAAGGTCAGGAGTTTGAGACCAGCCTGGCCAACACCGTTAAAACCCGTCTCTACTAAAAATACAAAAACTACCCAGGTGTGGTGGTGCGCACCTATAGTCCCAGCTACTCGGGAGGCAGAGGCAGGAGAATCACTTGAACCTGGTAGGCAGAGGTTGCAGTGAGCCAAGACTGCACCACTGCATTCCAGCCTGGGCAAAAGAACAAGACACTATCTTAAAAAAAAAAAAAAAAAAAAGAATTAAAACAGGGTCAGGCGCGGTGGCTCAAACCTGTAATCCTAGCACTTTGGGAGGCCAAGGCTGGTAGATCACCTGAGGTCAGGAGTTTGAGACCAGCCTGGCCAACATGGTAAAACCCCATTTCTACTAAAAATACAAAAATTAGCTGGGCACGGTGGCACGTGCCTGTAGTCCCAGCTACTTAGGAGGCTGAGGCAGGAGAATTGCTTGAACTTGGGAGGTGGAGGTTGCAGTGACCCAAGATGGCAGCATTGCACTCCAGCCTGGGAGACAGACCAAGACTCTGTATCAAAAAAAAACAAAAACAAAAAAAACATGGAGTTTCCCAGCATCCAGTCTGGCCCTGCCTCAGACCAGTTCTTTACATTGCTTGCATGGGGTATAAATATGATGGTGTTCTTCCCCTTTATAAAGCTGTTTAATGTGTCTCTGGCCTATAGAAGTATCTCCCAAACTTCCATGGTCACAGAATCATTTTAAATTGATGGAATACCAGCTGGCACTCACAATGTCTACTGAACTGAATCTATATGTTTGGATTAGGGCAGAGAGAAGAAAAAAAATGGCCTCAGTAACTGATGCCAAAAAAAACTTATACTCTAATAAAAGAAAAGGCAGATTAGCAAAATTAAGCCATTTTCATTTTCCTAAGAACAAAATTTCACATATTCTGTAATTAAAACACAAGACACATGTCACAGACTAGTAATCAAATGGAAATAAGTCAGCCTAGTTAGTACATCTGAATCATGCAATAATATGCAGATCTCAAGTCAAAAGTGTTCAGGATACCCCAGGATGTTGTTTTTTTTTAATTTGAGATGAGGTCTCGTTCTGTTGCCCAGGCTGGAGTGCAGTGATGCAATCATAGCACTGACTGGATGTGGGGCCATTGCATCAGTATTGTTTAAAAGCTCCCAAGGCTGAAAACTGCTGTCACAGGGAGAGGAAAGAACTGAGTGGAGGCTACAAGGATAGAAGCCAGTCTTCTCTGAATATACCTTGTTTTATAGATTTGGCTTTGGAATCACAAATATTTTAAACAATTATGAAATTAAATTAGAAAAAGCAATCCCTAAAGCATAAAGCAAACTTACTGTATATTGAATTGGAAAGAGAATCACACAAAGGACTATTTTAAGTGACTTTTTAAAAAAATATAGAGAGACAAGGTCCCACCATGTTGTCTAGGCTGGTCTTGAACTCCTGGGCTCAAGCAATCCGCTCACCTCAGCCTCCTGAAGCGCTGGGATTACAGATGTAAGCCACCATGCCTGGCCCTTCAAGTGACTTTAACTGGAAATCCTAATAGGGTATATTCTAAAGATAAGAACTCAAGAAAATCTGTAGTTTTTTTCAGAAATCATGCTTGTCACTAGTGTCTGAAGTTGATGAGGGGGGGAGAGGCGCTGTCTTACAGACTGAGCCCTCAACCTGTGAGATCTGTGGCTATCTCTAGGTAGACAGAGTGAAAAACAATTGTGAGAATGCCCAACTTGTGTCTGCAGCTTGGTGTGTAGAGGAAAAACATACACGTCTGGTCACAGAAGTCTTTTATATTGATGACTGTTGTAGTAGTATGATAGGAGAACAAAAACACAGTTGGAGAGTTTTTTCTAATCACAAGTTAAAACTAAAAATGTAACAAGACTTGAACATCTTCCAGCCTGGGCAATAGGAAGAAATACATATATATGCATACATATATATATTTTTTTTTTCTTTTTTTTTTTCTGAGACGGAGTTTTACTCTTTGTGCCCAGGCTAGAGTGCAATGGCGCAGTCTCAGCTCACTGCAACTTCTGCCTTTCCCATTCAAGCGATTCTCCTGCTTCAGCTTCCCAAGTAGTTGGGATTACAGGGGCCCACCACCACGCCCAGCTAACTTTTTTGCAGTTTTAGTAGAGACGAGGTTTCCCCATGTTGGCCAGGCGAGTCTCGAACTCATGACCTCAGGTGATCCACCTGCCTCGGCCTCCCAAAGTGCTGGGATTACAAGCGTGAGCCACTGCGCCCAGCCAAAAAAATATATATATTTTTAATTAACTGGGTATGGTGGCGCATGCCTGTGGTCCCAGCTACTAGGGAGGCTAAGGTGGGAGGACTGCTTGAGCCTGGGAAGTCAAGGCTGCAGCGAGCCGTGATCACACCACTGCACTCCAGCCTAAGCGACAGAGCAAGACTCTGTCGATAAAAAAAATTAAAATAAAAAATATTCTACCAGAAATCAAGGACACTATAAAAGTCTACTAGGATCATAGCAAAAGGAATCAGGAGGAAACTTGAAGACTACAAAAAGACAGGATAATATGAACATCAAATAAGAACAAGGGCTGGGGCCAGGCATCGTGGCTCATGCCTGTAATCCCAGCACTTTGGGAGGCTGAGGCAGGTGGATCACTCCAGTCGGGAGTTCAGGTGATCCACCTGCCTCGGCTTCCCAAAGTGCTGGGATTACAGGCGTGAGCCACCATGCCCAGCCTCTTCTTTCTTTTTTTAAAGAAATTAGGTCTCTCTACGTTGCCCAGGCTAGACTACAGCAGCTACACACAGGTGTGGGATGGCCCACAACAGCCTCGAACTCCTGCACTCAAGAAGTTCTCTTGCTTCGGCCTCAGAGTAGCTGGGACTACAGACACACAACTCTTCTTTAGACTTTTTAACTCTTATAATAACATTTACCTTAATACACAAAGGCACTGTACAGATAACACAAAAATATTGTGTTTGATGGGAACAGTGGCTCATACTTATAATCCAAGTACTTTGAGAGGCCGAGGCAGGAGAATGGCTTGAGCCCAAAAGTTCAAGACCAGCCAAGGCAACATGGTGAGACTCTGTCTCTACAAAAAATAGAAAAAAACTAGACAAGTGTGGTGGCCAGCGCCTCTGGTCCTGGCTACTCCAGAGGCTGAGGTGGGAGGATCTTGCTTAAACCCAAAAAGTTTAGGCTGCAATGAGCTATAATTACACCTGGGCGACAGGTGAGACCCTGCCTCCAAAAAAAAAAAAACGAAGAAAAGAAAAAAAAAAGAACAATTTATTTATAACCTTATACTTTAATCCTTTTTTGCTTTTTTTAAAACCAGGTACAGTGGTTCATGCCCATAATCCCAGCACTTTGTTTTATTTGTTTTTTTTTAAGATGGGGTTTCACCATGATAGCCAGGCTGGTCTTAAACTCCTGACCTCAGGTGATCCATCCACCTTGGCCTCCCAAAGTGCTAGGATTACAGGCATGAGCCATCGTGCCCGGCCTGTTTTTTTCTTGTTGTTTGTTTTCGTTTGTTTGTTTTGAGACAGAGTCTTGCTCTGTCACTCAGGCTGGAGTGCAGTAGCGCGATCTCGGCTCACTGCAACCTCCACTTTCTGGGTTCAAGCAATTCTCCTGCTTCAGCCTCCCGAGTAGCTGGGACTATGGACACATACTATCACGCCTGGCTAATTTTTTGTATTTTTTGGTAGAGATGGGGTTTCATCATGTTGGCCAGGCTGGTCTTATAAGTCCTGACCACAAGTGATCTACCACCTTGGCCTCCCAAAGTGCTGGAATTACATGCGTGAGCCACCGCCCCTAGCTCAAGTGAGGCAGGTAGATCACTTGAGCCCAACAGTTTGAGACCAGCCTGGGCAACACAGCAAGATCTCATCTTTATTAAATAATAAATAAATAAAAATTAACTGGGTATGGTGGCGGATGCCTGTAATCTCAGCTATTTGGGAGGCTGAGGCAAAGAACTGCTTGAACTGGGGAGGTAGAGGTTGCAGTGAGCTGAGATCGCGCCACTGCACTCCAGCCTGGGCGACTGAGCAAGATTCCAAATTAAAAATGGGCCGAGCACAGTGGCTCACACTTCTATTCCCAGCACTTTGGGAGGCCGAGGCAGGTGGATCACAAGGTCAGGAGTTCAAGACCAACCTGACCAACATGGTGAAACCCTGTCTCTACTAAAAATATAAAAATTAGCTGGGCATGGTGGCATGTGCCTGTAATCCCAGCTACTCAGGAGGCTGAGGCAGGAGAATGCAGTGAGCCAAGACTGTGCCACTCACAGCACTGCAGCCTGGGTGACAGGGCGAGACTCTGTCTCAAAATAAACAAATAAAATAATACAAAATAAATAAAAATAAAAATAAAAATGAAGCCTGGGTGTGGTGGCTCACGCCTGTAATCCCAGCATTTTGAGAGGCCCAGGTGGGCAGATCACCTGAGGTCGGGAGTTAGAGGCCAGCCTGGCCAACATGGTGAAACCGTCTCTACTAAAACCACAAAAAGTAGCCAGGCGTGGTGGCATGGACCTGTAGTCCCAGCTACTTGGGAGGATGAGGCAGGAGAATTGCTTGAACATGGGAGGCAGATGTTGCAGTGAGCTGAGATCATGCCACTGCACACCAACCTGGGCAACAGAGTGAGATTCCATCTCAAAAATAAATAAATGAGAAATATATATGGCCGGGCATGGTGGCTCACGTCTGTAATCCCAGCACTTTGGGAGGCTGAGGCGGGCAGATCACAGGGTCAAGAGATCAAGACCATCCTAGCCAACATGGTGAAACCCCGTCTCTACTAAAATACAAAAATTAGCTGGGCGTGGTGGTGCGCACCTGTAGTCCCAGCTAGTTGGGAGGCTGAGGCAGAAGAATTGTTTGAACCCGGGAGGCGGAGGTTGCAGTTAGCTGAGATCTCGCCACTGTCACTGTACTCTAGCCTGGTGCCTAGCAACAGAGTGAGACTCTGTCTCAAAAAAAAGAAAAAAAAAATATATATATATATACAAATATATATATTTTATGTATATATATTTTTACATTTTAAGCTTTTTTATTAAAAACTAAGATACAAACACACATATTAGACTAGTCCTATATAGAGTCAGGGCAGCCTAGACCTACACAGGGACTGGATCATCAATATCACTGTCTGAAAAAAACATTTTTTCTCCACATCTTGTCCCACTGGAAGCTCTTTAGGGACAAAAACACACATGCAGCTGTGAGCTTTCCTCTCCTTCTGGAATACCATTTGAAGGACTTGCCTGAGGCTGTTTTACAATTAACTTTTTTTAATAAGTAGAAGGCTTACACTCTTTTTTTTTTTTTGAGACGTAGTCTCCCTCTGTTGCCCACACTGGAGTGCAATGGCGCGATCTCTGCACGCTGCAACCTCTGCCTCCCAGGTTCAAATGATTCTCCTGCCTCAGCCTCCCGAGTAGCTGGGATTACAGGCACATGCCACCACACCGGGCTAATTTTCACCATGGTGTTCAGGCCGGTCTCGAACTCCTGATCTCGTGATCCGCCCGTCTTGACCTCCCAAAGAGCTGGGATTACAGACGTGAGCCACCGTGCACCAATAACATAGTTATTATCATTATGAAGTATTACACACTACAGCAGTCCCCAACCTTTTTGGCACCAGGGACCGGTTTCATGGAAGACAATTTTTCCATGAAAATTGGAGAAGGGTTAGGGGATAGTTTCAGGATGATTCAAGTGCATTACATTTATTGTTCACTTTATTTCTATTATTACTACATTGTAACATATAAGGAAATAATTATACAACTCACCATAATGTAGAATCAGTGAGAGCCCTGGGCTTGTTTCCCTTCAACTAGACAGTCCCATCTGGGGGTGATGGGACACATTGACAGATCAGGCATTTGGTTCTCATAAGGAGTGGACAACCAAATCCCTGGCATGTGCAGTTCACAACAGGATTCGTGTTCCTATGAGAATCTAATGCACTACTGATCTGACAGGAGATGGAGCTCAGGAAGTAATGTAAGCAAAGGGAGTAGCTATAAATACAGACGAAGCTTCACTTGCTTGCCCACTGCTCACTTTCTGCTGTGCGGCCCAGTTCCTAGCAGGCCATGGACCAATAATGGTCCATGGCCTGGGGTTTGGGGACCCTGGATATACTATACATAATTTTATGTGCTATATTTTTATACAACTGGCAGCAGAGGTTTGTTTACACCAGCATCACCACAAACAACATCATTATGTGAATAAGTGATAGGAATTTTTTATCTCTATTATACTCTTAGGGGATTACCATTTTATAATGTAATCCATTAATCAAAACATCATTATGCAGTGCAAGACTGTATAACATTGCAAACTGAACAATAACTCCCCAGCCACTGGTTTATCCAAAATATCTTTTTTTTTTTAAGAGACAGAGTCTTGCTCTCATCCAGTCTAGAGTGCAATGGCCTGATCATGGCTCACTGCAGCCTTGACCTCCTGGGCTCGAGTGATCCTCCCACCTCAGTCCCCTAGCAGCTACAACTACAGGCATGCATCACCACGACCTGGCTATTTTTTGTAGAGATGGGGTCTTGCTATGTTGCCCAGGCTGGTCCTGGCCTCAAGCAATCAAGTTGCCCAGAGCTGTGTCTCACTGTGTTGCCCAGGCTAGAGTGCAGTGGCTCAATCTTGGCTAACTGCAACCTCTGCCTCCTGGATTCAAGAAATTCTCATGCCTCCGCCTCCCAAGTAGCTGGGATTATGGGTGTGTACCACCATGCCTAGCTATTTTTTGTATTTTTAGTAGAGACGAGTTTCACCATGCTGGCCAGGCTGGTCTTGAACTCCTGACGTTATGTTATCCACCTGTCTCGGTCTCCCAAAGTGCTGAGATTATGGTTGTGAGCCACTGCACCCAGCCACCCAAAAATCTTTATCTGAATTTCTACATCGTTAGCAACTGTCTTTGCACACAATATCTTGTGGTCATCACATCTTAAAACTGCTGACCAATTAGGCCAGGCACAGTGGCTCACGCCTATAATCCCAGCACTTTGGGAGGCCGAGACAGGTGGATCACCTAAGGTCAGGATTTTGAGACCGGCCTGACCAACATGGTGAAAATCCTTCTCTACTAAAAATACAAAAACTAGCTGGGCGTGGTAGTGGTCATCTATAATCCCAGCTACTCAGGAGGCTGAGGCAGGGAAACTGCTTGAACCTAGGAGGCAGAGGGTGCAGTAAGCTGATATGGTACCATTGTACTCCAGCCTGGGCAACAAAAGTGAAACTCTGACTTAAAAAAAAAAAATGCTGACAAACTTCCAGGCAGCTATCTGGGCTTGGAACGAGAAAAACTCAAGCCATTTGTTTTCAAATCTAAAATTCATTTAAATGGCACCTCAAATGCAAAAGAAATAAGCTAAAAGTCTTAGTTACCAGCCTATGAACACTCATATTTTTTTCTTTTAATTCCAAAGAATCATATACTAAATTTTACACCAAATAGGAAAAATTACACGAGAAAAACTTAGTGAATATACAATATATGAGAACAGTCCTAGCAAGACACATGCTTTAAGAGACACAAAACGACTGTCCCAACACCTACA
The DNA here is from genome assembly GCA_963573385.1 of Cacajao melanocephalus. NCBI lineage: Eukaryota > Metazoa > Chordata > Mammalia > Primates > Pitheciidae > Cacajao > Cacajao melanocephalus. The sequence continues at coordinate 18,203 of CAUYLG010043387.1, forward strand.
ATTATTCCTTAAAGTACACCATCTGCAATTATGACAAGAAGTTTTTTTTTTTTTAGCCAGGAATAGTGGCTCACACCGGTAATCCCAGCATTTTGGGAGGCCGAGGTGGGCAGATCACAAGGTCAGGAGTTCGAGACCAGCCTAGCCAGCATGGTGAAATCCCATCTCTACCAAAAAAATACAAAAAATTAGCCGGGCATGGTGGCACATGGCTGTAATCCCAGCTACTCAGGAGGCTGAGGCAGGAGAATCGCTTGAAGAACCCAGGAGGCACTACACTCCAGCCTGGGTGACAAGAGCAAGGAGCAAGATTTCGTCTCAAAAAAAAAAAAAGTTTCTTCCAGCCTGGCATGGTAGCTCACACCTGTAATCCCAGCACTTTGGGAGGCCGAGGAGGGTGGATCACCTGAGGTCAGGAGTTCAAGACCAGCCTGATCCACATGGCAAAAGCCCATCTCTACTAAAAATGCAAAAACTAGCCAGGCATGATGGCATGTGCCTGTGATCCCAGCTACCTGGGAGGCTGAGGCAGGAGAACTGCTGGAACCCATAAGGCAGACGTTTTAATGAGCCGAGATCGTGCCACTGCACTCCAGCCTGGGCAACAGAGCAAGACTCCATCTCAAAAAAAAAAAAAAAACCAGAAAGAAAATTGTTTATTCCGCCCAGCCCCACTCTCACAGCCACTTTAAAAAAGGGCAAAACAGTCAAAAGTTTACCGCCATCGAGCAGTAAAAGCTCAGAAAGAGAGGAAAAATAGGCTGCATACATTTTTAACTACACAACTGGAGGGAAGGGTCCATACAGAGCAGCAATCCCACATTCTCACACCTCTTCATACCTCTTCAATGTGAATCAAGCAAAGGAGGAGAGTAGCTCTACTGTGAGATGGGCATAAATGAGACTGAATTTCAGGTATCTGACACCTGAAGTACAGCAACAAGGAAAAAAAAAAAACAATAACAAAGAAAAAAAAGAGGGCGGGGCATGCTGGCTGACACCTGTAATCCTAGCACTTTCGGAAGCCAAGGTGTGCAGATCACCTGATGTCAGGAATTTGAGACCAGCCTGATCAACATGGTAAAACCCCATCTCTACTAAAAATACAAAAAAAAAAAAAAAATTAGCCAACTGTGGTGGTGCATGCCTGTAGTCCCAGCTACTCAGGAGGCTGAGACAAGAGAATCGCTTGAAACCTGGAGGCGGAGGTTGCAGTGAGCAGATCATGCCACTGCACGTCAGCCTGAGTGACAGAAGGGATTCCCTCTCAAAAAAAAAAAAAGAAAAAGAGATAAATTGTACTTCATAAAAATTTTAAGAACTTTTTTTTGTGGGGAGCTCCCTCTGTCACCAGGCTGAAGTGCAGTGGTGAGATCTCTGCTCACTGCAACCTCCGCCTTCTGGGTTCAAGTGATTCTCTTGCCTCAGCCTCCCGAGCATCTGGGACCACAGGCCCACGCCACCACGCCCAGCTAATTTTTGGATTTTTAGTAGAGATGGGGTTTCACCATGTTGGCCGGGATGGTCTTGATCTCTTGACCGCATGATCAGCCCGCCTCCCAAAGTGCTTAGATTACAGGCGTGAGCCACCACGCCTAGCCAAAAAACTTTTATGCTTTAAGAATGTGAAAAGGGCCATGCATGGTGGCTCACGCCTGTAATCCAAGCACTTTGGAGGCCAAGGCGAGTGGATCACCTGAGGTCGGGAGTTCAAGACCAGCCTGACCAACATGGTGAAACCCCCTCTTTTTAAAAAATAAAAATAAATAAATAAATAATTAATTTAAAAAATAATAAATAAATAATAAAAAAAAGAATGTGAAAAGGGCCAAGTGTGGTGGCTCAGGCCTGTAATCCCAGCACTTTGGGAGGCCGAGGTGGGTGGATCACCTGAGGTCAGGAGTTTGAAACCACCCTGACCAACAAGGTGAAATCCCGTTTCTTAAAAAAAAAAAAAAGGCACAGTGGTTTTACTCCCATAATCCCAGCACTTTGGGAGGCTGAGGCAGATGGATTGCTTGAGCCCAGGAGTTCAAGACCAGCCTGGGAAACATAACATAACAAAACTACACCTTTACAAAAACTAGCCAGGCGTCATGGTGCATGCCTGTAGTTCCAATTACTTGGGAGGATGAGGTGGAAGGATTACTTGAGCCCAAGGGGTCAAGGCTGCAGTAAACCACAGTCATCGCTGCACTCTAGCCTGGGCAACAGAGCAAGAACCTATTTCAAGAAAAAAAAAAAAGAAGGTGAAAAGACAATTCACAAAATGGGAGGAAATATTTGTAAATCACATATCAGATAAGGACCTAGTTTCCAGACAATAACTCTTATAACAACAAAAAGACAAATAACCTAATAAAAAATAGACAAAGGACTTGAATAGACTTTTCTACAAAGAATATATACAAATGGGGACAGGGCACAGTAGCTCACAAATTCCTAGCACTCTTTGAGAGACTGAGGCAGGAGGATCACTTTTTTTTTTTTTTTTTTTGAGATTTTTCTTCTGTCCCCCAGGCTGGAGTACAGTGGCACAATCTCAGGTCACTGCAGCCTCCACTTCCTGGGTTCAAGCCATCTTCCCACCTCAGCCTCCTGAGTTGCTGGGACTATGGGTATGTGCCACCACGCCTGGCACACTTTTGTATTTTTAGTAGAGATGGGGTTTTACCATGTTGGCCAGGTTGGTGTCAAACTTCTGATCTCAAGTGATCTGCCTGCCTCGGCCTCCCAAAGTGCTGGGATTATAGGCGTGGGCCACCAAGTCTGGCCTGGCAGATCACTTTTGAGACCAGGAGTTTGAGACTAGCCTGGCCATCATGGTGAAACCTCTTCTCTACCAAAAAAAAAAAATGGCTGGGTACGGTGGCTCACACCTGGAGGCTGAGGCAGGAGAATTACTTGAACCTGGAAGGCAGAGGCTGCAGTGAGCCAAGATCATGCCACTGCACTGCAGCCTGGGTGACAGAGCAAGACTCAGTCTCAAAAAAGAAAAAATTCAAGGGACCCAAAATAGCCAAAACAATTCTAAAAGAGAGTGAACTTGCAGAACTCATACTTCTTGATTCCAAACCTACTACAGAGCTATCTATAGTAATCAAGACAGTGTGATATTACCATATGGTCAGAAATATAAATCAATGGAATAGAACTGAATCTAGAAACAGACTCAGTTATAGTGAATCCATTTTCTTTCTTTTTCCCCCATGTTGCTCAGTCCATGCATAACAATCAATTTTCAACAAGAATACCAAGACAATTAATTGAGGAAATAACAGTCTCTTCAACAAGTGGTGCTGGAACAACTGGATATTTATATGTAAAAGAATAAAGTACTTCATACCTTATATGTATATTAAAAAAACTCAAAGTATACCAAAGACTTAAATGTAAAAGATAAAGCTATAAACTTATAGAAGAAAAACAGACCTTTCATGACCTTGGATTTGGCAATGGTTTCCTAAATATGACACCTATAGCATAAACAAGAAAAGAAAAAAGACACATTGGATTTCATCAGAATTAAAAACGTTTGTGCTTCAAAGGACATCAAAAAAGTGAAAAGGCTGGACACAGTGGCTCACGCCTACAATCCCAACAGTTTGGGAAGTCAAAGCAGGAGGACTGCTTGAGGCCAGGAGTTTATGACCAGCCCTGGCAACACAGTGAGACTCAGCCTCTATAAAAAAAAAATTTTTTTTTTTAGTTAGCCAGAGGCCAGGCACAGTGGCTCACGTCTGTAATCCCAGTACTTTGGGAGACAAGGTAGTCGGATCACCTGAGCTTAGGAGTTCGAGACCAATCTGGGCAATATGGTAAAACCCCATCTCTATAAAAAATACAAAAATTAGCCAGGCATGGTGTGTGCCTGTAGTCTCAGCTACTTGGGAGGCTAAGGTGAGAGGATCACTTGAGCCTACAAGGGTGAGACTGCAGTGAGCTGTGATTGCACCACTGTACTCCAGCCTGGGTGAGAGACTCTGTCTCAAAAATAATAGTAATAAAAATAAAAATTAGCCAGGTATGGTGGCACACGCCTATTATCCCAGCTACTTAGGAGGCTGAGGAGGGAAGATGAGCACAGGAGTTCAAGACTGTAGTGACCTATGATTGTGCCAATATACTCTGACCTGGGCAACAGGGTGACAATCCTATCTTAATAAACAAACAAAAAAAAAGAAATGCAAATGACAAATACATGGAAAGATGCTCACTCAACATCGTCACTAGAGAAATGCAAATCAAAACCACAATGAGGTACTACTTCACACCAATACTTTGGCTATAATAATTTTAGAAGACAGATAAGTTTTGATAAAGATGTAGAGGAATTAGAACACTCAAAACACTGCTGGTTGGAATGTAAAATGGTTCAGCCAGTTTGGAAAACAGGCTGGCAATTCCTCAAAAGGTTAAACAGCAATTCTACCATATGACTCAGCAATTCCACTCCTTTGTGAAATGAAAACATAGGTCCACATAGAATTTGTACACACAAATGTTTGTGGCAGCATTATTCATACTAGTCAAAGAGTGGAAACAATCTATATGTCCATCAACTGACAAATAGATAAACAAATGGTATATCCAGAAATGAATGGTATTTCCAGACAATGGACTAGTATTTGGCAATTATAAAAAAAAAAAAAGAAGTTTAGAACAAGTGGAAAAAGGAAAAAAAAAAAATGACGTACTGATATATGCTTACAACATGGATGAACCTTGAGAACATCATGCTAAGTGCCAGCAGCAAAAGACCACATATTATATGATTCCATTTACATGAAATGTCCAGAATAGGCAAACAGTAGAGACAAAAGTAGATTAGAAGTTGCCTAAGGATGAGGGAAATGAGGGTGTTGGTGAGGTGATGACTAAAGCATATGGGGGCTAGGTACAGTGGCTTACACCTGTAATCTCAGCGCTTTGGGAGGCCGAGGCAGACAGATCTCTGGCTGCTGAATCAGTTAATACATGTACCGTATTTTATTTACCTATTTTAATGATGAACAGACTGATGTTTTAAAAAGATGACATTCTTGGTCGGGTGCGATGGCTCATGACTGTCATCCCAGCACTTTGGGAGGCCCAGGTCGGCAGATCACCTGAGGTCAGGAGTTCAAGACCAGCCTGGCCAACGTTGTGAAACCCTGTCTCTCCTAAAAAATATAAAAATTAGCCAGGCACAGTGGCACACGCCTGTAATCCCAGCTACTCAGGAAACTGAGGCAGAGAACTGCTTAAACCCAGGAGGTGGAGGTTGCAGTGAGCCAAGATTGCACCACTGCACTCCAGCCAGAGCAATGGAGATTCCATCTAAAAAATAAAAATAAAAAATACAGTGTATGAGACTTCTTTTTGGGGTGAGGAAAAATGTTTTAAAATTTGTTATGGTTGAGGCCGGGCAGATGGTTCACCCCTGTAATCCCAGCACTTTGGAAGGCCGAGGCAGATGGATCACTTGAGGTCAGGAGTTCGAGACCAGCCTGACCAACATGGTGAAACCCCGTCTCTACTAAAAATACAAAATCTAGCCAGGCATAGTGGCACGTACCTGTAATCCCAGCTACTTAAGAAGCTGAAGCAGGAGAATTGCTTGAACCCAGGAGGTGGAAGTTGCAGTAAGTAGGGATCACACCACTGCACTCCAGCCTGGGTGACAGAGTGACAAAGAAAAAAAAAGGATGGAGAATTTTCCACTGTATGTATATATCGTATTTTGTTTATCCATTCATTTATTGATGGATACCTGGTTTGTTTTAGCTTTTCTTTTTGAGACAGAGTTTCACTCTTGTAGCCCAGACTAGAGTGTAACGGCCTGATCTTGGCTTACTGCAACCTCCGCCTCCAGGGTTCAAACAATTCTCCTGACTCAGCCTCCCAAGTAGCTGGGATTACAGGGGACTGCCACCACGTCAAGCTAATTTTTTTTTTTTTTTTTTTTTTTTTTTTTTAGTGGAGACAGGATTTCACCATGTTAGGCTGGTCTCAAACTCCTGACCTCAGGTGATCCACCTGCCTCGGCCTCCCAAAGTGCTGGGATTACAGGCATGTGTCATGTTTTTACCTTTTGACTACTATAAATAATGGAATATAAGTATCTGTTTAACTCCCTGCTTTAAACTATTTTGGGTATATACCTAGGAGTGAAATTGTTCTACCTATGACAATTTTATGTTTAACTACTTTTTGAGGAACCACCGAACTGTTTTCCACAGCAGCTGAGGCATTTTATATTCCCATGAGAAATGCACAAGGGTTCCAACCTCTCTACATCCTGGCTACTTTTTGTTTATAAAACCAGCCATCCTAACAGGTATCAAGTGGTATCTCATTGTATGCAATGTATTTTTCATCTATTACTTATAAATAGAAATCCACCTTGTAGTGATTTCTGTAATTACTGTAAGGCTAGTGATTTTGCTACTTCACACACCAAAAATACTTAAATACCAATAAAATAGAGTACAACGATTTTAAGTCAACTCAATTTTGAATATCAAAGATGACAATGAATACAAAAACTTGTAAATTGTTTTACTCATTTGAGGCTAATTTCTAAAATCCTAAAGTGTTGTGTGAATAAAAATTGTCTCAAAGCAGGTTACTGCTTTGTGATTTATAGAGATGACAGTGAAACAAACCTAGAATTCACTCCTGAAATAAGGCTTTTAAAAACACATTTATCCCTGGGAGATTGTTGTCACTGTTCTCATTTTGAAGATAAGAAAATCTGAGATCAAACAGGTTTGACAAGTTGTCCAAGACCACAAAGCAAACCAGTGGCAGAGTTTAGAACGTAATTTCTAATTTCCCAAAAACCCATGATGTAATGGGCAATAAATCAAGGGAAACCCAGAAGCACAACTGTTACTCTTTTAGCATGAATACCTTTAGGGAGATTGTCCAGTGCACCAAAGCTTGTAACCTCCCACAGCAATGACCGTTAATTAACTCCTTGTCAGCCAGCCATAATTTGAATACTGGGCCAGACCAACTCAGAACTAGTTTTGTGTGTGTGATCTAGTAACAATAAGATTCTAACTTGGCCTCTCAAATGGTGTCACTGTTTTGTTAAATTTTAGTTGGTCAAAAGTAGGCTAATTCTACTCTTAAATTGACAAAGCATATGTTGAAGCAACTAAGGAAACTGTAATTGTTTCTTAACACCCTTGCTTAGATCAGATGTAGTAAGTGTTATTTTGGCCAGGAGCAGTAGCTCTTGCCTGTAATCCCAGCACTTTGGGAGGCCAAGCACTTTTGTAGTGGCACAAGCCTATAGTCCCCACTACTTGATAGGCCGAAGTGGGAGAATACCTTGAGCTTAGGAGGTTGGGGCTGCAGTGAGCCCTGACTGCGCCACTACACTCCAGCTCAGGTGACAGAGCGAGATCCTGTCTTTAAAAAAAAAATAGGTGTGATGATCTTGGATCATCAATTTTGTGAGGGGAGGGACACTCAGTCCTGATTACATACTCTTGGAGGTTTACTAACCATTACTAAATGATAAATCTTGACACTGGGCCCTGATTGCACCACTAAGCTGCAATATGGGTAACAGAGCAAGATACTTTTGTTTTTGTTTTTGTTTTTTTTTGAGATCCTGTCTTAAAAAAAAAGTGTGATGATCTTGGATCACCAACTTTGTGAGGAGAGGGACAGTCTTCAACTCGTTTCCTGCTCAGTTCTTATTGCATACTCTTGAAGAAGGTTTACTATTACTAAATGATAAATCTTGACACAGCAAGCAGAGCCAATGAAGCTGCTCTCCTGACCTCACAGTCTCAGCTGCGATCCTTTGCTTGAAAGCTACAACCCAGAGTAAACAAGAAGATAGTTATTGGGTTTTCCCTTTTTTATTTTTATTTTTTGTTTTTAAGACAGAGTCTTGCTCTGTCGCCCAGGCTGGAGTGCAATGGCATGATCTCGTCTCACTGCAACCTCCGCCTCCCGGGTTCAAGCGATTCTCCCTGCCTCAGCCTCCTGAGTAGCTGGGATTACAGGCGCCCGCCACCACACCCAGCTAATTTTTGTATTTTTAGTAGAAACACAGTTTTGCCATGTTAGGCTGGTCTCAAATTCCTGACCTCAGGTAATCCACCGGCCTCAGCCTCTCAAAGTGCTGGGATTACAGGAGTAAACCACCACACCTGGCCAGGTTTTTCCTTTTTTTAAAATGGAGTAGGGTGTCTATTTTGCCCAGGCTGGTCTCTAACTCTTGGACTCAAGGGATATCTCCTCCTCAGCCTCCAGAGTAGCTGGGACTACAGGGGCCCACTGCCCTGGCTGGCAAGATAATTATTTACTCTCACCAAATTTGATTCAATCATTTTGGCCAGATTTTTTAAAATAGGAATTTCCCAGGGACCATGTTTTAAGAAATACATACTCAAGTAAGCAAAGGTGAAATGACCTGAGAGATCTGCTTTAATGCACTTTGGTAAAGAAAGAAAAAAAGGTATAGATGAAACTTTGTGACAAATACAACTGTTAAATGTAGGTGATGGCATATAGGGATTTATCTCACCTTTCCTCTTTTGTCTATGTTTAAAAGTTTTCACAGTAACTTTTCAAAAAAATGAATTATTTCCAAACAAACTTACTGTCCTATCAATTAAACCCGAGTCACTGGCTATGAATGCTTTTGTCTTCGAAGCCAGACCTGGTGAAGGGTCTCAAGCGTCTCAAGCCAAGGCGAGGGATCCTCTGGCGGGGCCGACAACGCGCACGTTTCCTTCAAGACTGAATCTGACAAATCACTCGGTACGTTCCAGGGCTCGCAGGACCGCGGAGCTCAGTTTGGAAGTGGCGCACGCGGGCTCACGCCGGTGTCTCAGAGAAACGCTAGAAGCTCCCAGTCCCAGCCCGCAGTCGGCTGGCCCCCGAAGCGACAACCGGCCCCCCGCCACCCCTCTAGACTGCTGGAGCTCTCCTGCACCATTCCCCCGGGCCCCGCCCACAGCCTACCTTCCAAGTCCTCGTCCTCCTCAGACTCGCTGTCCCCGTTGGCGTCGGCGACGTGGTCCGGGCCGGGTTCTGGCGTGGTGTGGCCCGGGCTCTGGCGTGGGGTGGCGGCGGGCAGGACTGAGGCAGGGGCGCGGGCCTCGCGCAGGCGGGTGAAGTAGTCCACTGCGAATTCGACGAGGTCAGGCGGCTGCTGTCGCAGCACCTCCACGGTGTAGCCCTGCAGCAGCTCCGTGAGCCCCGGCGGGATCTGGATGTGGCTCATGCCGGCGGCGGCCGAGGGGACGGACGAGTTGGGCCGCCCGCGGCCACTGTCTCCGCGCTCACTCACGTCGGCCTTTTGCTCCCCGCCCGCGAGGTCTCTTCGCGCGCGGCCCAGGCTCGGCCTTCCTCGCGTCGCGCCGCTCTTTGGCCGGCTCTGCGTTTCCGGGCCGTGCAACCCTACACTACCACGGCCGGCCTGGCACCGCCGCCGCTGTCACTGGGCAGCAGCTGCCGCCGCGGGGACCGACGGGCAGACGAGCTAGACGAGCGGGGCGGGCACCCTGGTTGTGACGCACGCGGTCGCGGGCGTGCGCGTCCCCGCCTAGCACCGGCCCTCAGTGCGCTTGCGCCACTGGGCGGCCCGCCCATCGGACTGTCGGGGGTCAAGGCAGTGGAGGGTTCCAGCTGCCAGGTCCCGGCGGGAATCCAGAGAATTAGGTAATGAATGGTCTACCCATGAAGGGGACCGATTAGTGTCTCTCTCCTGGTCCTGAAGACCGTTAAATTATTCTTTCAGTAGATGCCAAGAGCCTCCTGTTTGCTGGCACTTAGCACCAGAGACACAGCGAGACGCAGAAACATATGAGCACCTCTCAGTGTGGTTCAGCTGTGATGAAGGGCAAGAGAGGGCTCACTTTCGGGAGTGACATTCAAGCTGGCCCTGAGTCCTGAGCAGGACCCGACCAGGGGAAGATCTGGAGGAAAGCCATCTGAACATACAACAAGAGCAAAGGCCTGGTGGAGTCAGGACCACCGTGGCTGCCAGGTGGAATGGTGGAATAACTCAGGAGTCTGGCAGGTCTCTGAGATGTCAAATGGGGAAGGTCTTGTAGGAAGTAGGCGTTTCAGTGAGGTCATAATTTGAGAGCCACCGGCAGAAAAATAAATTTGAAAGAGTTCACTCAGCCAAATGTGTACAATGAGAAAGGGAAATAAGGCCAAAAGCAGGAAAGACCTCTGTGCCTTTTCCTCCTGGAGCACTCTCACCAGGGTCCACAGGTCTAAGTCTGCCCACTCCTCTCCCCACACTCTACACTGAACCCTAGGCCAACACTGCTTGATGAAGTTGAGCAGACCACAAGGTGTTGTTATCCTTTGCCCCTGGGGAGATGGTACAGGTGAACTGCAGAGGCCAGGCTATTTCCCAAATTGCTCTCCTCCTCCTTCCAAACTGGAAGAGAATTTAAAAAGATGGAGACCTTCCTGAGATGTCAGACCACAGCCTATGTGCTAACCAAAGCCCCACTGGGCATAGGGCAGAGTCCTCCCCCCACCTCTCCTTTCCAGGCCCAGGCAGGAAGACAGTAGCTGTAGGTTTGGGAACCTGAAGGCATTTGGGATGCTTAACCACCACCTGGTAATTACCCAGTATTAATTAAAATCCTCCCTAGCACCTCCCATACAGGCTTGGCACACACCCAGGAGTTCAATGCTGCTGGGAGCCGAGCAGTTGGGAGCAAGGAGCACCTCATCCCCACTGATGCAGAGGTCAGCCCAGGCTCTAGGCTAAGCAGGCCTGTGATTATAAACAGCAGTGTCTCCCTGGACAAGTTTCTTGACCCCTAAGAAGAATCTTGGATCATCAACTTTGTGAGGGGAGAGGCAGTCTCCAACTTTTTTCCTGCTCAGTCCTTATTGCATACTCTTAGAAAAGGTCTACTGGCTAAATGGTAAATCTTGATACAGCAAGCAGAGCCAATGATACTGCTCTCCTGACCTCATAGTCTCAGCTGGGACCCCCTGCTTTGAAGCTGTATCTCAGAATATGAAGACCCCATTAAGGACAAGCAATGTGGAGCTGAAGGGGTAATGTCCCTCACCTCTTCTCTGCTCTTGGGTAGACTGATCCAAGTCTTGCAGGGATCAGCCTTGACACAATATCCAGAAAACCTAGGTGTGACTTCCATGGTACTGCCACACCCGGGGATCTGCCCCTTTTCAAGCAATCCGTTAGCCAACCTTTTGGAAAGGTAAATTCACAACTCCGTTCCCTAGTTTGCCCATACTGTCAGGTTTTATATGTTGTTGTTATTTTGAGTCAGAGTCTTGCTCTGTCTCCCAGGCTAGATTGCAGTGGCATGATTTCGGCTCACTGCAACCTCCACCTCCAGGGTTTAAGCAATTCTGCCTCAGTTTCCAGAGTAGCTGAGATTACAGGCACACGACACCACGTCCAGCTAATTTTTGTATTTTTAGTAGAGATGGGGTTTCACCATGTTGGCCAGGCTGGTCTCAAACTCCTGACCTCATGATCAGCCCATCTCGGCCTCCCAAAGTGCTGGGATTACAGGTGTGAGCCACCAGGCCTGCTGGTTTTATGTTTTATATGTTTTTTTTTTAAGAAAGAAAAAGAAAAGGAGAAAGAAAGAAAGAGTGAAAGAAAGAAAAAAAAAGAATGTAAGAGAGAAATAAAGAGGAAGAGAAAGAGGGAGAGAGAACGGGATTCTTGTTCTATTGCCCAGGCTAGAATGCAGTCTAAAAATGCGTATTAAAAACCTCTTTTACGCCAATAATTGTGCTTAACAATGGAGACAGGAAGGAATAAGGGATGAAAATAACAAACAAGCAGCCAACCAATATTTTATTTAAATCTGTGAAATGCTATGCAATTGGGAGAGATCCAAGATGGCCGATTAACAACAGCTCAGGATTGTAGCTCCCACTGAAAGCACGAAGAGCGAGTGGATGCCGCAATTTCAGACGAATTTCTGTTGCCCACAAACTGGGAGATTCCCGGCGGAGGAGCCACACGG